>MDKI01098260.1:0-80517 GCA_005239505.1 Nicotiana paniculata
TATATATATATATATATATATATATATATATATATATATATATATATATATATATCTATGTATTTATTTATATATGTTTATGGGATATGGGAAAAGCTTAAGGCGTTATATACGCACCACCACCTGATAAGCTGGTATACATTGATGATTTACCCACTGTGGCCGAGATGATATGATGGGATGCCCTTAAAGGCTTGATGATGTTATAAACGCATATACCCATGCGTGGTATGACATTTTTACGCATATGCATGACATTATAATATTAAATAATTCATAGAGCTTTTCAGATATACATGTTGAGTCTTTTACTCCATGTTTCTATCTTGTCTATTGTTTACTGATTTTTATTCCTTACATACTCGGTACATTATTTGTAATGACGTCCCTTTTGCCTGGGGACACTGCGTTTCATGCCTGTAGGTCCCGATAGACAGGTTGAGAGTCCTCCAAGTAGGCTGTCAGCTCAGCGAAAGATGTTGGTGCGCTCCATTTGCTCCGAAGTTGCTTATTTGGTTAGTATGATTTAGATATGTATTGATTGGTATGTCAGGGCCCTGTTCCGGCCTTATGACGTTTATGTACTCTTAGAGGCTTGTAGACATATGTCATGTATATGAAAGACTATATGGCCTTGTCGGCCTATGTTCAGTGTACAAGTGATTATTTTGGCCTTATAGGCCCGTATGTCACATGTATAAGTTTTTATATCAGGTGGGGTCGTCCTATATTGAGTATTCCCCTGTGTTTATTCCGGTTAGCCCATGACGGACCGTTTGGCCCATTTTCCAATAAAAGTATGATAAGATATATATGTTATGTTGGTACTCAGTTGTGTAAGGTACTGGGTGCCCGTTGTGGCCCATAGGTTTGGGTCGTGACACTAAGGCTACCATGAACAAGAGGCAGATACCACCGGAACGCAGGTACATCTTCAAATCCAGCTCCCGCCAATATCATCAATGTCAACAATCAACATCTGCACGCAAGGTACAGAAGTGTAGTATGAGTACAACCGACCCCATGTACTCAATAAGTAATAAACATAACCTTAGGTTGAAAGTAATGACGAGATGGAACAAAGGCCAGGTCCAACACCAATAGTCAACAACAATCCAAAACAACGTAAAGCAAGTAATAAAATAAGTAACTCAGAGATAAGATGCTCAGCTTAATCATGATTTCTGAAAATAGTTCTGCCTTTCAAGTTTATCAGTGAAAACCCAAGTCATTTACCGAAGTTCCCAAAAATATGAGTAAGTTTGAAAACAATAATTTTCCCAAAAATCCTTTCAACAAAAATAAGATGTTTCATTTCCTTTCCAGATAGCCAGTATAAAATGCATCACTATGCCCATATGCCAATATTTGTGAGTGGTCATGAATGACGTGATACTGTACTGCATGAGGAAAATATATCTCTATGCATGTATGTCATATGTGCATGTCAATGCAATGTATCTCATAGGTGAACTCATGTACTCACACTCTTAGAGTACTCAACCTCACTGTCTCACACTTTCCACTGATCATGCTCAATCACTCAATACTGTATATCGCCAATCCGGCTCAGGGAAGATCCATCCCAAAATATATACGTCAACTGGCCATCAATCACTCAGTACTGAGTAGGGCCAATCCAATTAGTGTGGAAGATCCATCCCCAGGTATAAATGCTTCGGACAAGATCCATTTCCATGGAAGATTCATCCCTCAATATAAATCAAATGTGCTCACTAGGGGTGTGTGTAGACTCCGGAGGGGCTCCTTCATCCCAAGCGTTATAAACCACATGGACAACTCACATGCTGCACAGACAACTCATGTGCTATAGTATCAATTTCTGGATCCGCACGGGCAACTCACGTGTTTCACACACAACTCACGTGCCACAGTATCAATATGCTTACAATCAGGCCCTCGACCTTACTCAGTTATCAATATCTCCAGTCTCTCGGGCTCACAATGCCATGAAACTAGCCCAAAAATGATGATATGATGTGTCAATATGTAGCAAAAAAGACTAAGATATGATATGAAATGAATGGACATGACTGAGTATGAAATTTCAAAGTAAGCAAATAACTCAACAACAATAACAAACTAAATGGGTCTTAATAGAATAAGCATGTAGCCTAGACATGGTTTCTAACATGAATCACAACTCACTAGCTCCAGTACGTAGAGATTTCATGGTTACAGATAAGGTCAGGTAATTACACAGTACCACAAAAATAATAGAGTCACAATTCACACTGTGCACACCCACACGCCCGTCACCTAGCATGTGTGTCATATCAACACCAAACACATAGCTAGGAATTCGGGGTTTCATACCATCAGCACCAAGTTTAAAAGACTTACTTACCTCGAAGAAGCCATATTCAGATACCGAGCAAGCCAAGCAATGCTCCAAAAATACCATCTCGCGCTTACCGACCTCTGAACGGCTCAAAACTAGCCAAAAGCAACTCAAATACATCAAATAATGCCAAAGGAAACAAACTCAATCGATAAAGGTCGAATCTTTAATCAAAAGCCCAAAATCGGTAAAAACGTTCAACCCAGGCCCGCCCATCGAAACCTGAAAAAACTCACAAAATTCGACAATCCATTCAATTAAGAGTCCGATTATACTAATTTCACTCAAATCCGACTCTGCATCGATGTTCAAAACTCAAAAATTCACTTTATGAAACTTTAGGATAAACCCCCTAATTTTCTCTTTTAGGACACTAAATCAAATGCCGAAAACAAAGATAGATTCATGATATAAAATCAAAAAAGGGTTGGGAACACTTACCCAGTACACATGGCAAAAATTGCTTCAAGAATCGCCTCAATCCAAGCTCCATAGCTCCAAAAATGCAAAAATGACTGAAACCCTCGAAATAGAGTACTTTATACTTCTTCCCGAGCATTCTCTTATGCGAACGCGGAAAATCTAACTCATTTGCGATGAAAAAAATAACTTGCCACCAAAATACTCTATGTGTTCGTGGCATAGCCCTCGTGAACGTGATTCACAACAGTACCACCTTATGCGATCGCGTAAGCTACTTCGCGAACACGAAGGCGTACTCCCTAGTCTTAGCTTCTCATCTCTGCCCTACGCGAACGCAGTCATAAGGGCACGGATGCGATGAAGGAAAAAGGCCAACACCTATTATACAATACATGATCGCGTCCCAATCTTCACGATCACGAAGAAGGTTTGAAACACAACAAACAACAGCTACCAATAGTGTAAACATGAAGAAAAATGATCCGAAATCAATCCCAAACACGCCAAAGACCCTCGGGACCCCGTCCAAGTATACCGACAAGTCCCATAACATAACACTGACCTACTTGAGGACTCAGATTACACATAACAACATCAAAACACAAATCACACCTCAAATAAAACTTGATGAACTTTTCAACTTCGATAAGTCGTGCCGAAACGTAGCAAATCAACCCGGAATGAAATCAAATTTTTCACACAAGACGTAAATGATATAACGAAGCTATCGAGCAAAGTGCAAATGCTCAAAACGACCAGTCGGATACATACATACAGACATACATACATACTTAATGCACATAGTATTTTAAATAAAATTATAAAAAAATAGTGCTAGATCTTGTAATAAAATTATAAAAATGATTATTTTACTTATAATGTTAATGAACTTAGGTAAATCTACACTAAGATAGAAAATTATTTAAACTATAGGTAAAATGTCTAGGTTAAAAATTAAAATATTATCCTATATAATATAAAAAAGGCATTACATAAATATCAAGGGAAAAATTGATATTGCATAGGATAAGAGGGGGAGAATGACTATTGTTCAAAGTTCAGGGGGAGTTTGATTTTTAGAGAAAAGCTAGAGGAGGTAAATGATTTTCACCCATAAGAAAAATATGAGTAAACAATCTTTGAGCTGAGGTAATATTCTATTTTTAAAGTTAGTTTTTTTCCTTGAGTATGTTTCTGCCCCAAACTAAAAAAGAGTATGGTGCTCGTTTTGATAGGAGTACTATATACTATCTGCATTCATTAGAATGTGACATTTTGACTTGCAAATAATGTATACTACTATGAGAGTTGTGCTCCCCAATTTCAGATCCATCATTTAAGGAAGATTGCGCATCGAGAAAATAGAAGAAGAAGCTGATCCAAAAAGAGCATTTTACATTTTGAATATGGCTCTCACTTTATTATACATCATAAAAGAAACTAGCCAGCACCTCCACTAGTTGGTTGATTCTGAATTATGCCAAATTTAAATGCACTCATCCGCAACTTCAGTCTAAACTTTAAAGAAGAAAATCTTGTAATTTGTTGCTCATTATTTGTTTAGTGCACCTCTGCCATTAAACAATAAAATCCGAGAAAAAACGTTAGCTAAACAACTCATTTAATTATTTTATTTAAAATCCCTTTTTAGTTTTCTTGTAAACAACACATAAAGATCTAATTTTTGAACCTTATTAGCAGCAATTGAGCTCCAATAAAATTGGGTATCAGGTGGTGAACAGTCCTTGGGAATTAGGCTATATTTTTGACTTCCATTAAGTCCAAAATCCATTTTCGGATAACCCATTTCCAAGATTTCGGGTCTCTCTTTCTGAGGTTTCAGCCATGGCTTTATGCGCTTTGGCGTCGAGCATGTGACGCTGCTCTTCGTCATAAACCACATTGTTTCTCTTCTGGGAATCCACTTTGAATGCAATTGTGGACTATATGAAAAATTGAGAGAGGAAATAGAAAAGGGGAGGTGGGAAAGACAAATTGTGTAATTCCATGAAAGGTAGCTCTCTCTTTTTGTTGAACTTCTTCTAATGATTATTGACTATTTGGATTATTGGAACTAATTTTCATATTTTGGTTTTTAAAAAAAAAAAAAAAAAAAAAAACAGATAACTGGGTAAACTTTAATTGATACTCAACTCAATCGATAGTGAATTCTTGTGATGACCCGATAGGTCATCTTATGTTTTAGAATCTAATTATGCTTTTCGAAGCCTTAAATACCTCATCTTAGCCCTCCTCGATTTGCGTGGACAGTTCGAATATTTTTCGGGAAACCTTTTATGTTAAAAACTGAGAAAATATGAAAATTTTGCCTTAAAATCCATTTGAGTTGATTTCGGTCAATGTTTTGAGCAAACAAACCCAAATTCATGTTTTGACGATCCTGGTGGGTCCATATCGGTATTTGGGACTTGAGCGTATTCCCAGAATCGAATTCGGAAGTCCCTAGCCTGAGTTATCACAGTTTGTTGAAATTTGAAAGTTAGATGACTTTGAAAGTTTGACCATGTTTGACTTTATTGATATCCGGACTTTATTTTTGTTTCGGAATACGGTATAGGTCAATTGCTATATTTATGACTTATCTGTAAAATTTGGCGAGGAAGGAAGTTGGTTAAACGTTATTTGGACGTCCGGTTGTGAAAAAAGAAGTTCTTGAGGTTTCTTGAAAATTTCCTTTGATTTGATGCTAAATTCGTAGTTCTAGGTGTTATTTTGGCGATTTGAGCACGATAGCAAGTTCATATGATGTTTTTGGACTTGTGTGTATGTTTAGTTTGGAGCCCTGAGAGATAGGATGAGTTTTGGATAGGCTACAAAGTAGTTTGGACTTAGAACTCGCTGGTCTTTTACAATTTCTGGTAACTAGTCTCTAATCTCGCATTTGAGAGATCATTGTTTGCATTTGTAAACATTCCCTTTCACGACTGAATTTTCCCTCTGTGAGGGCGTCGCGACGGCATCTAGTCTCTACGACTAGGTAAGCCTAACATTTCGGAATAACAACGGAAGTGAAAACATAAATCTAAACCACTAACACCAATAGTAATGAAATAATTTGGTAGAAATGCCGCTTGGCATATACAATGACAACACTCAAAAATACATACAGAGTTTTTCCAAGAACCGGAACATCATAAGTCACAAGCTACCAAGAATCTACTAACTATTCTATACATCAAAATTCAGAAGTGGAAGAGGAAGAACTACACACAAAGATAGAGGGGGACTTCTAGGTCTGCGGATGCGGCATATGTACCTCGAAGTCTCCGTAACAGCAGCAAGTACACAACTAATAGCGAGGCTGAAATGATGTACATGGATCTGCACACGAAAAAATGTGCATAAGAGTAGCTTGATTACACCACAATGGTACCCAGTAAGTGCCAAGCCTAACCTTGGTCGAGTACTGACGAGGTCAAGTCAGGCCCACTGGTACAATAATAAATGAGGCAGGAAATATATAATATAATAATAGACTAGAATTAAGCAAAAGGAAACACAACAAATAATAGCTCAACACACAGAGTAAACAACATGGGGTCTCCCGAGAAACCATCTCGTAGTCCCAAAATAAATATGCAGCGTGAACTCCCGAGGTACCGCCTCGTAGTCTCAAAAGTAAATGTATAGGAAGAACTCTCGAGGTACTGCCTCGTAGTCTCAAAAGTAAAAATGTAGGGGGATCTCCCGGGATACCCTCCCGTAGTCCCAAAGTAAATACGCAGCTCAAACAAAATGAAGATAACAGTTACAACAAAATAATCTACAGTTTTAGACTAAGTACAAGTCAAAAAGAAGTAGGAATTCACTAAGCATGCCGCAAAGAGTTCAGATAAGCAATTAAGACACGTAGACATGCTATTCTAGGCTAACTGGGTACTACACATGCTAGTATACTCAATTAAGATGAAAACAGGTAATTCCTCAGTAAAAATCAGGTTTGGCAACAATTAGCTCGTGTACGCACTCGTCACCTCGTAACGCTCACATATCATATCAGTACCAAATCCCAAGGGGATATCCTCCACACAAGGTTAGGCAAGCCACCTACCTCGAACCAAGCTCAATCAATCGGTAGCAATTCTTTTCCCACAAATATCTGACTCCGAATAGCCCAAATCTAGCATAAATCAATTACATACCATAAATATATCTATAAGAAACTAATCTAATTAATGAAATCTAATCTAAAGTAAGAAATTAGGAAATTGACATAAAAAGCATCACTGGGCCTACGTCTCGGAATTGGGTAAAAGTCACAAAATATGAATACCTATTCATTCATGAGTCCAACCATACAAGAATTACTCGAATCCGACCTCAAATCGTCTTTCAAAACTCATAATTTTAGTCTACAAAGTTTCTACCATTTTCCCCAAATTTCCAACTCAAATCCCTAATTAGATGATGAAAATAGCAATAGATTCATGAAATATAGTCCAGTTCGGGTTAGAATCACTTACCCCAATAATCTCTTTGAAGAAGCCTCGAAAAATCGCCTCACATCGAGCTCTCAAGTCCCAAAATCGATATTGGAATCAAACCCTCAAAATTCCCCTTTTTCTGCCCAACAATCTCACTTCTATGAGGAATCCACCACATCAGCAGTTCTGCACCTGCGGACTTCACTTAAGTCTTCAAAGTCTGCTTCTGTGAACAACGGCCGTTTTTGCGTTCCTTTACCGCTCTTGTGAGTCGTCTTTTGTGGAACTCTGGTCGCACTTGCAGTCCTAGTTGGGCGTGCCCATAATCACTTATCCGGCTCAATGGCCGCTTCTATGGTGCCGCACCTGCGGGCCAAAATGCGCAGGTGCGATTTCACCAGGTGCAGCAAACTTCATCCATTCCAACACAATGCCAAAAGATCTGTTAACCACCCGAAATCAACCCGAGGCTCCCGGGACCTCACTCAAACATACCAACAAGTCCTAAAACATCATCCGAACTTAGTCGAGCCCTCGAATCACGTCAAACAATGCTAAAAACACGAATCACCCTCCGATTCAAACTTAATGAACTTGAAACATCAAATTTCTACAACTGATGCCGAAACCTGCCAAACCACATCCGATTGACCTCAACTTTTGCACAAAAGGCCAACATTATGGACCTATTCCAATTTCCGGAATCGGAATCCGACCCTGATATCAAAAAGTCCGTTACCGATCAAAATCTCTAAAATTTTGAATTTCTCCATTTCAAGCCTAAATAAGCTACAGACCTCCAAACACAATCCGGACACGCACCTAAGTCCAAATCACCAAGCGAAGCTGACAGAATTGACGAAACTCCATTCCGGAGTCGTTTTCACATAGTTCCAACTACAGTCGAAATACTAAGACTTAAGCTTTCATTTAGGGACTAAGTGTCCCAAAATACTCCGAAACCACAACCAACACCTCCCGGCAAGTCATATAAGCAGAAAAAGGTACGGGAAAAGCAGTATACATGAAATCAAGGCTATAACTCTAAAAAAACGGCCGAGTTGGTACATTCCCAAAGCTCGATAGGCTCGCATTTGTGAGAAAATTCTTCGCATTTGCGAAGAGTACCTGGGTCAGCATGAGTTCGCATTTGCGATCAAGAGGTCGCAATTGCGGGGAGGCAAAGTTAGCATTTGCGAACAATACTACGCCTTTGCGAAGCGGGACTAGGGCAGGCTTGATCGCATTTGCGATCAATTTTGTCGCAATTGCGGAAGGTCAATGTTCGCATTTGCAAACAAATCATCGTAAATGCGATGAAAAAAAAAAAGGGAGGACTTCGCTTTTACGACTGTTTTTTTGCATTTGCGAACCCCAAGTTGCAAATGCGACATATGCGACTGATCCAAATAGGAGTTAGACGGGATTTTTGTTCATTCTTAAAATTTTCAAAACAAGAAAACCCTAGAGGCAATTTTCCCAAGCACCCTTCTTTCCCAAATCATTGGTAAGTGATTCTAATCCATTTTCTTTCAATCTTTCACTACATTTCTTACAATTTCAACCTAAAATCTAGTGTTTTCATGGTGAAAACTGGGGGTTTGGGTAGAATTAGAGATTTTTGTAAAATTGGGATTTATACCTCAAATTGAGGTCGGATTCCAAAATAAATTACATAAACGGGCTCGGGGTGAATGGGTAATCGGGTTTTGGTTCGAATTTCAGGTTTGGACCATGCGTGCTCGGGAGTTGACTTTTGTGACTTTTTCAATAATGACTTAAATTGAATTCTTTGCATCTTCTTTTAAAATTACTAAGTTTAAGGGTCTTTTCTGGGTTGTTTCTCATTTTAAAAGTTGTTGATTTTGTTGCTGGTTGTTGTTTTGGATGTCATTTGTGCTAGAATTTCACTTAATTCTGCTGTATTTTTGAATTTTTTTCTACATTTCAGGTAATTCTTCATCCTTTGTAACGCAGATTTGAAATAGCAATCAGTGAAAGTTTGAGCATGTTTATATTATTTGAGCACCTTTAAAGGAGTTTGCCAGAAGTTTTAGTTCTGAATTCGGCTTGGGAATCATAGTGTTAAATCCATGACTTTGCTGTTCTGTAGTTTTTTTTTTAATCTTTGAAGTGGTATTTCAATATAATCTGTATGTTAAAGATTTATGGAAGACTTTGGAGTTGAGAGAATCTATGGAGTTTGTGAAAAACAGTTTTGTTTGGCTTAAGATCTCTGCCATTTTGCTTGTGGAAGCTGAAATTTTCTTTCTTCCAAGTCACATGGAAGTAGTGTGGGCCGTTTGTGCAGTTGATAAGTTGTTGGCTCATATCATCTAATGCGTTATATTTGTGTTTAACTAGAATTGGACCCAACAACTTACTTCATAATAAGTTGATCCATTCTTTTATCATGAAGTTGGACCATTTTTTTAAAATGGATAGAGCTGGTCCAATATTAAATTTTCATGTTCTCCTACAATAATAAATCTAAAATCAGATTTTTTGTTGAACTATATTAATAGTTTAGACACTCTTAAATAATTTGAGCGCTAAGTACATTGGCAAGAACATGTCCACATAATTTATTTAGTTAATTTGTTTCATTTATACTAGTTTCACGCTTTTAATTAATAATAATATTCATATGTTGTCCTACAACTATTAACCTATAAAGAAGCATTTTCTTTTCATAATAAAGGTGAATTTTTTTTTTATATAATCTAACCCCTATAGTAGTTATCTCAACTAAGGAAAATAATTTCGTCTTTACATGTCGGGAAGACTCGCTTCGGAATAAAGACATAAATAAAATGGCAAGGTCGTGAGGACGTTGTTCCATTTCTTTCAAGTAAATAAAAGTTTTGTTATTTAATTAAACTCGAGTAGACTCCAATTTTGTGTACGACGCACGAACTAAGGTCGGGGATACTCGTCTTGGTTAGTGTAAGCTAGGATCGGGGATACTCGTCCTAGTTTGAGATTAATAAAGTCATCAACAATAAAAGAGAATTTTTTTAGAAGTCTTCATTTCAAAAATTTCCAAAAAAATAAAATCCAAAAATAATTTCCTTGTTAGGAGCTTTCGTGGTCTAATTTGTGTATGAGTAAAAAACAAAGAAAAAAAAGCGTTAGTTTATTTATTTATTCTTGTGCCCCTAAACTACGTAATGATTTGATTCATGCGGCAACATGCTACGTAGGCAACCCTTGAAAGGTTCGATCAAAATATTTCAATAAGGGAACAAAACGAGGTGAGTGATAAGAAAAGCAAAAAAATGAGAAAAAGAGAAAAAAAAATTTGAGAGCGTCAATAAGCAGCAACCTTATAAGCCGGGATGAAACATGAAGCCTTCAAAAAGCATGTTAGAAATGGTGACAATTTTAGGAACATGGCATATTACGTGTGATTCATATATGTAAAATACTTAACCCTAACATGTTTGTTGTATCTTATACAGTAAGATTAGGTGGTTGGTTTGTGGTGAAACTGGCAACACATCATTACTTCACCAGATCTAAAGGAAAGGTACCAATGGCTAATAATGATGAAATCGAGTTGGTCAGTGACGGTCCCCACGGTTAGTCAGTTGAGCAAGAGTCAAAGGAAGTAAGAAGATTAAAACAACAACTGTCTGATGTATATTAGGCTTGGGTCTCCGGTCAACCTCCGCCTCAGTTTCCCTCTGAAGGAACATCTACTGTACCCCTGGCTACTCAACCACCGCTCCGTGCAACGAGCGATCACATTCTACCACCAGGGTATGTTCCAACTACAACTTCCTTGCCTCTCCTGGAACCTCTAATGTGCGACCTCCAATAAAAGTGTATCTTTCAGTGATCTATGCATGTTCCCTCACATCCATTTGCCACCAGGTTCAAGACCCCAAAATTTGAGAAGTATGATGGACACGGTGACCCTATCGCCCACTTGAAAAGGTACTGCAACCAGCTGAGGGGTGCAGGTCGAAAAGAAGAATTGCTGATGGCTTATTTTGGGGAAAGTCTTGTGGCGGTAGCCTCAGAATGGTTCATCGAACAAGTATCTCTAACTGGCATGTCTAGGACGACATGGCTCAGGCCTTCATCAAACAATTCCAGTACAGCATAGATATTGCACCAGATCGCAATTCCCTGTCCAATATGAAGAAGAAGCCGAATGAAAGCTTTAGGGAGTATGCAATCAAGTGGAATGAGCAAGCAGCTAGAGTCAAGCCACCCATGGATAACCACGAGTTGATCAATGTTTTTCTGGAGGCTCAAGAGCCTGATTACTTTCAAAACATGATGCCCGCGATGGGTAGACCTTTTGCAGAAGCAATCAAAATAGGGGAGATGGTCGAAAATGTCCTCAAGACTGGAAGAATTGTAAGTCAAGATGCTCTCAAATCCAGTACCCAAGCTATCCAAAATGGGTCGGGAAGCTTGGCAAATAGAAAGAAGAGAGATGAAGGGAATGATGACTTCGGGATCCAGGGAAGTTCAAAGAGGGGCATCACACCCTTATGTGCAAGTTCATTAGGGGCAATCCAGCTACCCTCAACTTATTATCCTCCGCCAATTCCTCAATACTCTATGGGCCCACCACAGTATACAATGTTCAATGCTCAATCCTATGCTCGACCTCCCAATCAGCAAGTACGAGCACCAGCTCCAAGGATCCCCAGGCCTCAGCAGCAAAATTTTTGGGCACCCTACAATGCTCGTCCCAGGCAGGATTATGGTCGAGAGTAGCGGCCAGCGGAAATGTCTGAATCGTTCCTGCTGGTCGAGCAGAAATGACAGCAGGAACGATTCAAGAGGGAGCAAAACTGGAAGTCAGTCCAAGCCAGGATGCGTCGTTGATTGTGAAAGGCGCCCCGAGCTTAGAAAAGGTAACTTTATTTGTTCCCAAGGTCTCGATATTGGAAGTTTGCTACAATATTCCAGGCCCAAGGTTGTATGTCCCTGGAGGCTACCTAAACACAAAGGAGAATCAGAGTGGTACGAAGGGTATAACAGAGCCGATCATAATCAAACCTGCCGTGCAACCCCCTGTGACAAACACGAAAACTATTCCTTGGAACTACAACAAAACTGTGATGACTTACAAAGGCAAGGAAAACATAGAAGAAGTGGGGGAAACTGGAGGTTTGACTCGATCAGGGAGATGTTACTCTAAATAAGAGTTGAGGAAGCCCAAGCAAATCAGAGAAGGCCAATTTCCAATAAAGAAACCAGTCACTAAAGAAGAAGCAGAAGAGTTTTTGAAAAATATGAAAGTTCAGGATTACTCAATCATTGAACAGATGAGAAAGACTCCAGCCCAAATTTCTCTATTATCTCTGCTCATGCATTCAAAAGAGCATGCTCGTACGCTAATCAAGATCCTGAACGAGGAACATGTCTCAGAGAAGACCACAGTGAATCAGTTGGAGAAGATGGCCAACAGATTTTTGAGGTGAACTGAATCACCTTTACTGATGATGAGCTCCCCGAAGAAGGAGCCGGACACAATAGGGCTTTACACCTGACTGTTAAATGTGATGGGCACTACGTAAAGCGAGTCATGGTTGATAGAGGCTCGAGCTTAGATGTATGTCCTCTCTCCACCTTGCAAAGCATAAAGATCAATACAGACAGAATCCGACCCAGCAATGTCCGCATTCGGGCTTTTGATGGATCATCGAGAGATACCATCGGGGAGATCAACCTAACCATGATTGTTGGTCCAGTTGACTTTGAATTTGTCTTCCAAGTAGTGGACATGGACACTTCTTATAATTTCTTCTTGGAAGGCCATGGATCCATACAACCTGAGCTTTGCCATCCACCTTGCATCAGAGGCTCAAATTCGAACATGACAGGCAAGAAATTATTTTTCATGGGGAAGACGAGTCATCCATTTATAAATACCGGTTAATCACCTGTATTGAGGCCAAGGAAGGGTGTGAGTCCATTGTCTATCAGACTTTTGAAGTGGTTGTTGTGGGACATGTTGAGGAAGGAAAGACCATTCTTCATCCTCGCCTTTCTTCCGCATCTGTAATGGTGGATGCACTTATGCTAAGACAAGGTTATGAGCCAGGAAAAGGCTTGAGGGCATCGTTGCAAAGAATTTCGAAGCCCATTTATCTGTTCAGTAACCAGGGTACTTTTGGTTTAGGCTTCAGGCCAACACAAGCAGACGAAGACAAAGCCAAGCACCGCAAAAAGCATGTATGGGTCTTGCAAAAATCTATCCTCACATTTTCTACACTTTTGTAAAGCCACGACTCCAAGAGGGTCAAAATTCCTCGGCGCTGGCAAACATTTGATGAAATTTTCCATGGACTCAGCCAGATATTTTTTGAAGTGAATATGATCCAGGCTGGTTGTCATGACCCCAAATCCAAGCCAGACGTGATGGCGCCTATCGTGGAACTAGGCCAGCCAAAACTACACTCAAATCATAATAAGCTTCCATTTACATCTTTACTATACTGATAACCCATAAAAGTTTCTTTTAAACATTTATAAAATAGTTAAAGCTATACTGAATATTAAATACAACCCCCCGAGAACCCGGAGTCAGTGGTCATGAGCATCTACATAAAATATACAACTCAAAAGAAATAAATTCTATAATAGTAAGCAGGAGAGAGAGCAGGACTACGGACGCATGCAGCTACCTCGCAAACCTCCGAGAATCTCTGGAACAGATAGACAACTCACCCTACCCTAACACCTGGATCTGCACACAAGGTGCAGGGAGTAATGTGAGTACACCAAATCCATAGTAATGAAAATAAATCAGGTCTGAGCAGCAAGAAACACATAAAATCAATTCATCAATTCACAATAAGCACAACCTTTCTTTCCAACAATGTATACGTTAAATCATCACGCTTTAAAAGCCAATTTCAGTAAAAATCATTTGGCAATATACTTGCCAATAGTTTCAACATAACTTTCAAGAAGTTTAGTGTAAAAATGATGAATCCATAGAGAGGCCCCTCGGGCAAAACTTATTTCAGAAGTTCAGAGTGAAAGTGGTAAAATCATAAATAGCCCCTCGGGCAAAAATATGTATCATAATCAGCCCCTCGAGCAAGACTCACAGACACTCATAATCAGCCCCTCGGGCATACCTCACCATCACTCGTAATCAGTCACTCAACACCGCACAAACACTCAGCACATCACAGTCACTTAACACCTCACAGTCACTCATGCCTCCCAATCACTCGGCACTCGGTGCGCTCACTGGGGGGTGTGCAGACTCTAGAGGGGCTCCTTCAGCCCAAGCGCTAATATCAAGCCACCTCGTGGCGTATCATATCCTCACAATCAGGCCCTCGGCCTCACTCAGCAGAACCTCTCAAAATGTCCCTCGGGCGAATCAGTAAAACAGGCTACTTGACCCAAAATATCGTTTTTAAATCTCAAGTAGTGTAAATCAGGTTGAGTTTCGAAAATAGTAAGCACAATGTGACTAAGTGAAATCATCAATAAATAGTGAGGAAAACAGCAGTAAAAAGCCCCCAAGGGGTCTAAACAGATCGGCACGAGGCCCCAAACACGGCTTATAGCCCAAATATTTCAACAATCTTTAGAACATAATTTAACATAAGGTTTTGAGTAAAATATGCAACTCATTAGTTGCCGCGGAGAGGACCTACTCCAATCCAAAAATCAGTGCGCGCCACATACTCTTCATCCGACATGTGCTCCATTCTAAAATCAGTGAGATATATGTAGTCCGGGGTTCAATTCCCTCAGGACAAGATTTATAACCATTACTTGCCTCTACCGGGCCACAACACTAGTCCGCTATGCTCTTGTCCCTCAAATTGGCTCCCGATTGCTATCTAGCCAAAACTAGTTTAACATCATTAATATATACTAAAGGAACACAACCCAATCGAAAACTATCAAATTATACAAGAAATCTCGAAATTCGGCCAAACACGAGCCCGGGGCCCACATCTCTGAATTCGATAAATTTTACATCACTAGAAACCTCGTCCTCCCACGATTCTACACATACCAAAAACATCACGATCGGACCACAATTTCCTACCCAAATTGCCAAAAGAATTTTCCAATCCTCCACCCATTCTTCCCATCCTTTACCTACTTTTAATCCTTCAATTTACAAGCTTAATCCGAACAAAATAGCATAGAAACGACTTTAGTAACCCGAGAACTTACCTCCAGTGAAGACCCACGAATTTTCTCTTCAATTTGCCTTCAAAAGAGCTCCAACCGCATGCAACAATGGTGAAATAAATAAAATTTCACGGAGGCCTCTTTTATACTGTTCTGCCCAGAAATTCTGCACCTGCGGATACTTAATCGCACCTGCGGTCCCTGGTGCGCAACTGCGCAATCCCACTAACGGACCAATTCTCGCACCTGCAGCCACTCCTCTTCACTTGCGTCTTCACAGGTGAGGCCATCTCTTCGCACCTGAGGATTTCCCCTTGCCTAGCCTCCTTCCGCACCTGCGCATGGCCTTTCGCACCTGCGACATCGCACTTGCGGCTACCCATTCGCAGGTGTGGCCAACACTAGAAACTTACACCAGCAGCCATTTGCTGCAAATTTTCCAAGTTCAAAACTTCGCCAACCATCCGAAATCAATGCCGAGCCCCTCGGGGCCCCATCCAAACATACCAACACACCCCATAGCATTATTCCAACTTAGTTGAGCCTTCGAAATACCAAAATTACATCAAATTCAAGCTTATGAACTTTGAAACTTCTAAATTTCGCCAACGACACCGAAACCAACCAAAACATCTCCGATTGACCTGAAATTTTGCAAACATATCCGAAATGGCATTATAGACCTGTTCCAACTTCCAGAATTCCATTCCGACCCCGATATCCAATTTTCCACTGCCGACCGAAAATTGCCAAAAACTAACTTTCACCAATTCAAGCCTAATTCTACACCGGACATCAAAACTCCATTCCGAACACACTCCTAAGTCCCAAATCATCTAACGAAACCATCGGAGCCATGAAATACGTATTTCGAGGTCGTTCACCAATAAGTCAGCGTTCAGTTGACTTTCTCAACTATTAGGCTACCTTGAGAGACTAAATGCCTCAATTCTCACCATGACCACTCTGAACCCGAACCAGCCGATCCAACACACATAAATGAAGCTGAACCACATAAAATGAAGCAAAAACAGGGGAAACGAGGCTAAACTCTCGGAACGACCGATCGGGTCATTACACTGGTGAAGGCACTAGTCGTGCCGATATGCAACTAATTGGCCGAGACACCATGCTCAACAATTGGGAAGCAATTCCTCTCCCCACAAGGAAGGAGTCTTGGTAGTTTGCTTTTGCAACTTCTTTTTTGTATTTTGGGTTACTTTCAGGGTTGTAATCCAAACATCTCCGTATGATTGTTTTGTTTTGATGTTAACCCTTCTATCCTTTAATATTCAATGAAATGCAGTTCAGTTTCATATTAAGTTTTGTAACTTTTCCTTTTCCTAATTCCAGTCATTTTGTTTCCATTTCAGCTTTGTTAATGTCGGCTTTAATAACATTACATGCATACGGAATTCACGCCCAGATCTTGAAAAGCTGTCTAATTTCTAAATAATGCATCAAGAGGTTGAATATGATGAAAATGAGGCTGTTGAGGAAATAACAAGAGAGTTGGAATAATTTAAAAATAAGCCTACGCCCAACCTCAATGAAACTAATTCCATTAATATTGGAAGTCATTAAGATGTTAGAGAAACAAAGATAAGCATTCACACTAAACAAAAAACTAGAGATGCCTTGATTCATCTTTTATTTGAATACAGAGACGTGTTTGCTTGGTCTTATGATGACATGCCGGGTTTAAGTGCAGATCTAGTTGTTCATAAGCTTCTTACGTATCCTGATTTTCCACCAGTCCAACAAAAGCAACGAAAATATAAAACGGACATGAGTGATAAAATCAAAGAGGAAATAATGAAACAATTGAGTGCCAATGTGGTCAGAGTTGTCCGATACACCACCTGGGTGGAAAATGTTGTGCATGTTCCAAAGAAGGATGGAAAAACTAGATTTTGTATTGACTACATAGACCTAAACAAAGCAAGTCCAAAGAATAATTTTCCTTTCCCAAACATCCACATTCTTGTAGATAATTGCGCAAAGCATGAGATACAGTCGTTCGTGGATTGCTATGCTGGGTACCACTAGATTCTAATGTATAAGGATGATGCAGAAAAGACCGCTTTCACCACTCCATGGGGTACTTATTGTTACAGGGTCATGCCATTCGGTTTGAAGAATGCAGGGGCTACTTACATGAGGGCCATGACCACCATTTTCCACGACATGATGCATGAAGAGATCGAAGTATATGTCGATAATGTAATCATAAAATCAAAGACACAGGCTGATCACGTGCGCGATTTGAAAAAGTTCTTCGAACGGCTTTGAATGTATGACCTTAAGCTTAATCCAGCCAAGTGTGCATTTAGAGTTCCATCTAGGAAACTCCTCGATTTATAGTCAGTCGTAGAGGCGTCGAATTGGATCCATCTAAGATAAAGTTCATTCGAGATTTTCCACCCCGAAGAATAAAAATGAAGTCATGAGTTTGCTCGGGAGGTTGAACTACATCTGTAGGTTGATTGCTCATCTCACAACCACGTGCGAGACCATCTTTAAGTTGTTGAAAAAGGATGCTGCTATCAAGTGGACAGATGATTTCCAAAAAGCTTTTAACAGGATCAAAGATTATTTGTCAAAACCCCATGTACTCGTCCCACCAGAACCTGGTAGGCCTTTGTTTTTATATCTATCGGTGATGGATAATTCATTTGGATATGTTTTGGGGACCCATGATGCAACATGCAAAAAGGAACATGCAATCTATTATTTGAGCAAGAAATTCACCAATTATGAGGTTAAGTACACCCTTTTAGAAAGGATATGTTGTGCCTTGACTTGGATCGCTCAGAAGCTGAGGAATTATCTATTGGCATACACTACTTACCTCATGTCTAGAATGGATCCTTTGAAGTACATATTCCAAAAGCTAATGCCCATTGGCAGGCTCGCAAAATGGCAAATTCTGCTCACAGAGTTCGACATCGTCTATGTCACTCACACTGCGATGAAAGCACATGCTTTGGAAGATCATTTGGAAGAGAATCCAGTTGATGATGAGTACAAGCCACTTAGCACATACTTCCCAGACGAAGAAGTAAACTCAATAGAGGAAGTAGTTTCGGACGATAGCCATGTATGGAAAATGTATTTTGATGGGGATGTCAATATCAAAGGAGTTGGGATAGGGGCAATCCTTATCTCACCTATCGGACAACATTACCCTGCAACGGCCCGACTTCATTTCTTCTGTACCAATAATACAACAGAATATGAAGCTTGTATCATGGGTCTGAAAATGGCCCTCGATCTGGATGTGCATGAACTATTGGTTATGGGAAATTCTGATTTGCTTATCCGGCAAGCCCAAGGCGAATGGGAGACTCGAGAAATCAAGATTATTCCATACAAACAATGTGTGCAATACCTGAGCAAAAGATTCAAATCCATCGAGTTCAGGTACATTCCCAGGTTTCACAACGAGCTAGTCGAAGCCTTGGCTACCTTAGCCTTAATGCTCCCTTATCCAGGCAACACTCATATTGACCCATTAGAAATCCAAGTTCTGAATCAACACGGTTACTGCAATACTATTGAGACAGAACCAGATGGTGAGCAATGGTATCATGACATATAACGATTCCTGAAAACAAGGGAATACCCAAAGCATGCCAAGGTAGATAAAAAAAAAACTATAAGGCGGCTCGCCGGCGGTTTCTTCCTGAATGGGGAAATTTTGTACAAAAGGACCCCAGATTTGAACTTGTTGAGATGCATAGATGCCACAAAAGCTGAGCGGATCATGAGTGAAGTGCATTCGGGGGTGTGTGGACCTTACATGAATGGATATGTTTTGGCGAAGAAGATTCTACGGGCAGAGTATTATTGGCTTAGTATGGAGCGATATTGCTTCAGTTTTGTTCGCAAGTGTCACCAATATGGTGACCTAATTCACTCGCCACCTTTGGAGTTGCATCCCATGTCCTCTCCTTGGCCTTTCGTTGCTTGGGGAGTGGATGTTATTGGGACAATTGATCCAAAGGCTTCAAATGGGCATAGATTCATTTTGGTTGCAATTGATTACTTCACCAAGTGGGTGGAGGCCGTCACTTTCAAAGCAGTCACCAAGAAAGAAGTGGTAGACATTGTCCATTTCAACATCATCTGTCGTTTTGGTATCCCAAAGACCATTATCACTGACAATGCATCCAATCTAAATAGTAATTTGAAGAAGGAGGTATGCGAGCAATTTAAAATTATGCATCGCCATTTTACCCCTTACCGGCCAAAAGCCAATGGAGCAGTTGAAGCGACGAACAAGAACATCAAGAAGATTCTTAGGAAGATGATCCAAGGTTCCAGACAATGGCATGAAAAGTTGCCTTTTGATCTTTTGGGGTACCGCACGACTGCTCACACATCTGTTGGTGCAACTCCTTATCTGTTGGTATGTGGAATGGAAGCTGTAATACCGGCTGAAGTCAAATTTCCCTCTCTTTGGATCATTGTTGAGTCGGAGATTGAAGATACAGAATGGGTAAGAACCGATTAGAACAACTAATGTTGATTGATGAAAAACGGCTAGCAGCAGTGTGCTTTGGCCAGTTATACCAGCAAAGAATGGCACGCGCTTACAACACGAAAGTGCGTCCAAGGCACCTTCGAGGTGGGCCAACTCGTTCTGAAATGCATTCTTCCACACCAAGTAGAAGCTAAAGGAAAGTTCGCCCCAAACTGGCAAGGACCCTACATCTTCAAGAAAGTGTTACAAAAAGGGGCCTTGCACTTGGTAGATGAAGAAGGACGGGTACCAGACATGACTATTAACACACATGTAGTCAAAAGATATTATGTCTGATATATACCCACTGTGGAACTTCCACGCATGATTTTTTCAAAATAGAGATAATGAAGGCTATCATTGTTCGATATTCCAAACATGTGTCACCCTTTTGTTAACCATGTTGAGCTGTATTTGTGTTCTTTGTTTTCCATTTTTTGGAACCTTGTACTTGCAAAAAAAAAAAGAAAAAAAGGAAAACGGAAAAGAAGTCAAACAACAAATCTTATGAGTCATTGAACTACGTTCGACCTGATTTCGAGGGATTTCGGTCCCATCACAAGAAAAATCCATATTCCCATTACTCCAAAACTGGGGTAGCAGTTTGTTTAATTTTATGATTTTTCTGTAGAAACGGTTCCAAAAGTTGTAATTCAGTTCAAGGTTCTTTTCGCCTTCTCCCTGTTAAGAACTTCTGATCAATCTTTGAGAATATTTGAAGTCCCCGTGCCAGGGTCATTGGGCAACATTCTGCATGTTGTATCTCAGTTAAGAAAAAAAAAAGAACAAATGAGAGTGTCTTATTGGTGAAAACCCGTATGGGCACTGTAAGGCGACAGTGAGCAGAGAAATGAGAGAGTCTTATTGGTGAAAACCCAAATGGGCACGATAAGGCGACGGTGAGTAGAGAAATGAGAGAGGTTAGTTAGCGAAAACCCGTAAAGGGCGCTACTAGCCCAATGAGGGTCTTCGATACGCCAGCATGAGCACAACCAAGACAGTTTCAAGATGAAAATTTGCGACGGATTTTGAGAATTAGACAACTTAGATGGATCAGGCGTCCAGTCCAAAATGCATGTCATGATTCATTGAAGTTGGCACATACTTCTAGATAAGTCTCCCTATTCCTTTCAGCGAAAGGGACAAATTTTGTTTAAGCACAACTCTTTATCACCTTCAATTATTCTTCTGTTTTTACCCATAATTTTCTTTGAGTCCCTTTTGGTCTAATCTTGCATCGAAAGCAAAGTAAAGAAATGGCTGAAAAACTGGCTACTGTTTCCCCGTAATATCGAGCACAATTTGGGGCATATATGGCATTGACAAAGGCACGAATCCATCTGTGATCTCGTTTGATAAGGCGAACAAAGTGTCTCAAAGAAATTGAAGAGGTCGCAAAAGCAAGACATGCTTCAGGAGAAAAGTTGATAAGCACTACGGACACAAACTAGTACTGGGTGCAAGACAACTTGGATTGATTTTAAAGGGAAGAATTGCCTTGCCTTAGGGACAAGGGTTAGCGGTACCATGGAAATCCGAGTATGAAATAGTCAGGAGCAATGTCGGAAAACAAGGTCTCCAGAATGAAATACAGAGTATCCGAGTACCTCGGTACCACACTGATAGAATCAGTTCTCCAATTGCAGAGTGGCCGTAAATTGAAATTACAATAGGGCATCAAGGCCACAAACTGACTACCACTTTGAAAACTCAAAAAAAAAATTTTATTTGAAGCAGGAACAAAAAAGTGCAGAATGGCGATTCTCAAAGGACAAACGTCACCAAACGTAAGCTCCTTAAAATCACCATTTTTCTTTTATTTCAGCATGCATCAGTACTGTCCATACCTCCCATTTTCTTAGCTTAACCCAGGTAGAACCGTTTCACCTAGGGGGATCCAGCTCATAGTTCCGGGCAGAAGTACTCTTCGCTCAGGGTGTTTTACGTAGCTTAACTCAGGTAGAACCTTTTCACCTAGGGGGATCCAGCTCATAGTTCCGGGCAGAAGTACTCTTCGCTCAGGGTGTTTTACGTAGCTTAACTCAGGTAGAACCTTTTCACCTAGGGGGATCTAGCTCATAGTTCCGGGTATAAGTACTTTTCTCTCAGGTTGTGTAACGTAGCTTAACTCAGGTAGATACTTTTCACCTAGAGGGATTCAACACTTTATCAGTAATACAGGGTATCAACCCATGGTTACATTCCTTCTCAGTAATACAGGGTGCCAACCCCTGGTTTACATATCCTTCCTAGTAATGCAGGGTACCAACCCCTGGTTACATTTCTTTCTAGTAATACAGGGTGCCAAGCCCTGGTTACATTTCCGTCCACCAGTAATACAGGGTACCAATCCCTGGTTACATTCCTCTTCAGTGATACAGGGTACCAACCCCTAGTTACATTTTCTTCCTAGTAATACAGGGTACCAACCCCTGGTTACATCCCCTCCAGTAATACAGGGTGCCACCCTGGTTACATTTCCTTCCAGTAATACAGGGTACCAATCCCTGGTTACATTCCTCTTCAGTAATATAGGGTGCCAACCCCTTGTTACATTCATCTTCAGTGATACAGGGTACCAACCCCTGGTTACATTTTCTTCCTAGTAATACTGGGTACCAACCCCTAGTTACATTTCTTTCCAGTAATACAGGGTGCCAACCCCTGGTTACATTTCCTTCCAGTAATACAGGGTACCAATCCCTGGTTAAATTCCTCTTCAGTGATATAGGGTACAAACCCCTGATACATTTTCTTCCTAGTAATACAGGGTACCAACCCCTGGTTACATCCCCTCCAGTAATACAGGGTGCCAACCCCTGGTTACATTTCCTTCCAGTAATACAAGGTACCAATCCTCGTTACATTCCTCTTCAGTGATACAAGGTGCCAACCCCTGGTTACATCCCCTCCAGTAATACAGGGTGCCAACCCCTGGTTACATTTCCTTCCAGTAATACAAGGTACCAATCCTCGTTACATTCCTCTTCAGTAATACAGGGTGTCAACCCCTGGTTACGTTCATCTTCAGTGATACAGGTACCAACCCCTGGTTACATTTTCTTCCTAGTAATACAGGGTAACAACCCCTGATTACATTTATTTCCAGTAACACAGGGTGCCAACCCCTGGTTACATTTCCTTCCATCAGTAATACAGGGTACCAATCCCTGGTTACATTCCTCTTCAGTGATACAAGGTACCAACCCCTGGTTACATTTTCTTCCTAGTAATACAGGGTACCAACCCCAGGTAACATCCCCTCCAGTAATACAGGGTGCCAACTCCTAGTTACATTTGCTTCCAGTAATACAGGGTACCAACCCCTGTTTACATTCCCTTTCAGTAATACAGGGTACCAACCACTAATTACATATCCTCTGGGTAACATAGGGTACACAATCCCTCATTAAAAAATTTTATATCCTTTAGCTAGTTTATACTACTGCACCTATTTGCCTTTCAATAAATTAGATAGTTTATAACTTTCTCTGATAACTCACAAAAATTTCTTAGTCCAAACTGGGGCAGAAAATTTTTGTTCATTTTTTTCATCTTTGATGGCTTTGCAGGCCCCGCCGTAGAGCACAGTTTGTGATGACCGAAGCTTGCAGTTTCAGTTATCATCAGAAGGACGATCACAGGATAGTTGGAGTTAGCTTTGACAATGTGTCAGCAACCCAGCTTCTTAAGATTCATCTTCTCAATTTTCAATCAGGAAAGTGAGTGGCTTAGATTGAGTCATAATCTTTTCTTCAAAGAGCATCAAGATCCAATCTAAGGTCGACACAAGCGAGCAAGTCAAGGATCAAGATTTGACTCCAAAAGGCACACAGATAGGAATTTTATAACTCTTAGTTTGCGGACATATGTAGTTCTCTTCTCCTTTTCTTTTGATATAAGAAGAAAGTAGAAATAACAGTAGCAACAACAGTCTTAAATCCAGCATCCGGTAGTCTCAGCTACAAAAATTTTCCATGAACTACACTGACCTGATTCCTTTATGGCCAAGGATATGTAGGCAACCTCGAAAGCAAGGTTCGGTCACCTTTTTTTTTTTTCAAAAAATGCTTTCATTGGAGTATTATATGTGAAAAATTAGCCACGGCATTCAATTTTCTTTGCACGAAAACTCTTCATATTCTCGAGCAAAGAGGGACAGCTGTGAGTACCTAATTTTTGCTCGCTTCGAATTCTCCTACAAATACTAATTTTTGGATGATTTTTAGTTATTTATGCATTTTTATTTGCATTCCTTCATTAAAAATTCCAAAATATTTTTTACCTTTTATTTGTATATTTTAGTTTGCATCTTTAAATTATATATACCAAAAAGATTTTCTTTTTACTTGTATATTTCTCTAGGACTAAATAAGATGATTAGGGGTTAATGGATTGGATTAGTGTATTTTAATTGAAATTGAGCCAAATTGGCCCAAAATTAGAAGCCTAACCAGATCATAAACCCAGTCCACATGGGGCTGCTAGGGCGGGTCAAAACGACGTAGTTTTGGATCAAAACTACGTCGTTTTGATTAAGTGACAGAGATTTAATCTCATCCATTCATAGCCCCTTGATAACGGTCCAAATTTGATCTTCATTATTAGTATTTAAAACCTAAAGAAGTAAAAATTTTCCCTCATTTTTGCCCTATCATCTATTTCACTCCTCTCTTTACTCTCTCCTCTCTCAAAGAACCACTCGTCGTCCGCCGCCCGTACTCCGCCGCCGGAAATCGCCCACCGGCGGCGGACGACCTCCAATCAACCCCATTTTTTCTCCATATCCTTGTATCCTCCTCCTCTTTCCATATCTCTAACCCGAATCCTCAAACTCCCTCTCAAACTCCACAAAATTCAAAACCCTAGCCGACAAAATTTTATTTCTTTCTTTCTCAATTTCGTGATGAATCAGCGACTCCCAACCCCATAAATCTTACCTAACCATGTGTATATCAAGTATATCTACACTTCCCCTCTAGATTCACCCCCCAAAAAAGTACCACTACTGTCGCTGACTCCTTTCCTGTCGTTAACCACCACCAACCGCACTAAACCTCTATTTCTTTTGTTATTATCGACTTAAATTCACTCGTTTCCTTCTAGTACGATGCCAAACTTGTTTGTTTTGGCGCCTGCCAAGAGGAAACGTGCGCTTCAAGGTCGGGCGGCTACTTCTTCACATCCCCGGCATATTCTCGTGGCTCGAACAATGTCAAATGCCTTCGATTGGTATAAACCTTACTTCTTTTTTTATCTTTTTCTGTTTTTTCGCTTTTGCAATTAGTATTAGTTTTAAAGGTTTAATTTCTATTAATGTTGATGTTAGGTATGTGCAATTGAGTATTAGTTTTCAATTACATGTTACTTTATAAATGTGAATTTTAGTTCTTCGATCTAGGCGGTCGAGTAGTTCGTTACTGTCTATTAGTTCTGATTTTTGGTTCTTTGACCTAGCAGGTCGATTATTTTGTGTGAATTTGTTAAGCTTGAACTTTCAGTTCTCTAACCTAGCCCGTCGAGTAGTTCGTTGTTGTCTATTTGTTCTAATTTTTGGTTATTCAACCTAGTCGGTCGATAGTTAAGTCTTTATGTTGATTTCATGAAAAACCAAAAATATTAGTTGAAATATTTATATAGTTAGTCGTATATTTAGTTTTTATTAATCGTAATAGTTTAGCGATGTTCGTTTAATTTCCATTTCGAGCATTAGCTTGTGAAATTCAGCTGTTGTTCCATGTTAGTTTGCACAAATCGAACTCATTCTAATCTAGTTTGTCTGAACACTTGTTCAATTACATTTTGAGTCTTGTTTCTACTTTGCTAGTTCATATTTGGTCGGAGTTTGAGTGTATAAGCTGCATTTCAGTCATGTGTAGATAAAAGTTGAATACTTGGGTTTAAAGTACATGCTTGTTGGGTATTTTACTGTTTAAGCATGCTGGAAACACAATTGCTCTGCTTTGTGTCAACATTTGGTGAAAAGTGGACTGTTTTGGCACACAAAAGTTAATCCTTTTGGACAGATTTTTGGAGAACAAAAATCTGTCCAAAAGGACTTATTTTCCTACTTAAAAGGTCATTATTCACACTAAAACACAGACACTCTATTTTACACTCAGATAACATCTTTAGAGTTTCTTGAACACATTTGAAAAAGATATCTTTTGTGAGTGAATTCTCTGTGAGCAAGACATTTCAAAAGCATAAGAGTGTTGAAGTTGATTGCTGGGATCCATCTTCTTTTAAAGTTACTAAGTTTAAGGGTCTTTTCTGGGTTGTTTCTCGGTTTAAAAGTTTCTGATTTGCTGCTGGTTGTTGCTGTTTTGGCTGTCATTTGTGTCGGAATTTCACTTCATTCTGCTGTATTTTGGTATTTTTTCTACATTTCAGGTAATTCTTCATCCTTTGTAACACGTAGTTGTAATAGCAATCAGTGAAGGTTTGAGCATGTTTATATTATTTGAGCGCCTTTAAAGGAGTTTGCCAGAAGTTTCCGTTCTGAATCCGGATTGGGATGCATAGTGTTAAATCCATGACTTTGCTGCTCTGTAGTTTTTCTTTATCTTTGAAGTGGTATTTCAATATAATCTTGGCAATATTTTAGAAAAGGAAATAGTATGTTAAAGATTTATGGAAGACTTTGGAGTTGACAAAAGCTATGGAGTTTGTGAAAGAGTTCTGTTTGGCTTAAGATCTCTGCCATTTGGCTTGTGGAAGCTGAAATTTTTCTTTCTTCTAAGTCACATGGAAATAGTGTGGGTTGTTTGTGCAGTTGTTAAGTTGTTGGCTCATATCAGCTAATGCGTTACATTTGTGTTTAACTAGAATTGGCCCCAACAACTTATTTCATAATAAGTTGGTCCATTCCTTTATCATGAAGTTGACCCATTTCCTTAAAATGGATAGAGTTGGTCCAACATTAAATTGTCATGTTTAGACACTCTTAAATAATTTGAGCGCTAAGTACATTGGCAAGAACATGTGCACATAATTTATTTATTTATTTTGTTTCGTTCATACTAATTTCACGCTTTTAATTAATAATAATATTCATATGTTGTCCTACAACTATTAACCTATAAAGAGGCATTTTCTTTTCATAATAAAGGTGAACAATTTTTTTTATATAGTTTAAACCCTATAGTAGTTGTAATAATTTCGTCGTAACCGATGTCGGGAAGACTCTCTTCGGAATAAAGACATAAATAAAATGGCAAGGTCGTGAGAACGTCTTGTCACATTTCTTTCAAGTAAATAAAATTTATTTTATTTAATTAAACTCGAGTAGACTCCAATTTTGGGTACGACGCACGAACTAAGGTCGAGGATACTCGTCTTGGTTAGTGTAAGCTAGGGTCGGGGATATTCGTCCTAGTTTGAGATTAATAAAGTCATGAACAATAAAAGTGGACATAGGCAAAACAGGAAAATCAAATAAAGCATATTTTATTTAAATAAAGTGACTGTGCTAGAACCACGGGATTCGGGAAATGCCTTACACTTTCTCCCCGGTCAATAGAATTCCTTACCCGTACTTTATTTTCGCAGATCAATAATAAAAGAATCAAATATTCCTTGACTAGGGATTCAAATAAAAGGTGACTTGGAACACCCACAAATTAATTCCAAGTGGCGACTATGTAAATAAAATAATCCCTACTCCAATTTGTCAATTTAATTTGGAAACTCTTTAACCCACAATCCATAACACACACATATCATTCGGGGGTAAAAAAGGGGTGTGACAGTGAGTTGTTTGTGCGGATTCAGATAATTACCTCATAGCACGTGAGTTGTCCATGCGAATTGTAGTGCTTGGGCTGAAGGAGCCCCTATGGAGTCTGTACAATCCCCCAGTGAGCGCAGGTACCTGTTGAGTACGAGTGCTAAGTGCCGAGTGCCTAGTACCTAGTGCTGAGCCATTGAGAAAGGTTGAGTGAGTGTTGCTATGAGAAGGTGCTTTTGTTTTTATTTATTGATGCACTTAACTGCCATATTACACTACTTTGAAATTTCTCAGAGATATTAAACTGCCGGATTTGAAATGAATAAACTGATTTAAATAAACTGATTTGATAAACTGCCTAATTTTACTTGAACTTGACATGAACAGACTGATTTGATTTAACTGTCGGACTTGAAAGCATGCCTACCTTCTTTTGATGGGATTACTGAAATTGAACTATAACTGTGTAGCTCATCACTATCTTTAGTTCTTTATTTAGTATTGTTACTTACTGAGTTGGTTGTACCCATGCTACACCCTACACTTCTTGTGAAGATCTAGGTGTTCCCGGACACAGTGGGTGTTGATAATTTGTGCAGCTGATCTTTGGAGACTTCGAGATAGATGCCCGGCATTTGCAACCCTTGTTTTTCTCCTTCTCTATCTTTTCTTTTCATTGTTTATAGATTCGGACTATGTTGGAGAGTGTATTCCAGACTTGTGATAGATGCTCATGTACTCTGTGACACCCCGATTTGGGAGTTTTCCACGTTGTGTTTGGATATTTTTTCTTTTTTATGAGAAATTGATATTTAAACTGCATTAAGAATCTATTTTAGTTAAAAGTGTTGGATTTATTCGTAAATGTCAGCTTGCCTAGTACCACGATAGGCGCCATCACGATAGGTTAGGATTTTTGGTCGTGAGAAGTTGGTATCAGAGCCTAGGTTACATAGGTCACGAGTCATAAGGAGGTTTAGTAGAGTCTTGCGGATCGATATGGAGACGTCTGTACTTATCTACGAGAGGTTGTCGAACCCTTAGGATAATTCCTATTCTTTTATTTGTCATGCGGATTTGTAAATTTCGATAACTAAACATCTGTTATTCTATTCTCACAAATAGTGAGGACAAGTGCTACCAGACAGGATGGACAGCCACCGGTACCACCAGTTAGGCCTACGAGAGGCTGAGGTCGCGGTAGAGGCCGCGTTAGGGGTAGGGGTGTAGCTCGTACAGTAGATAGGGCAGCACCTGCAGACCCACCAATCATTCCAGCTCAGGAGCAGGTACCAGATACAGTTGACCCAGTGGGGTCAGCTCAGGCACCAACTGTGCCCATCGTGATTCCAGGTCTTCAGGAGGCCTTAACTCATATTTTGACCGTGTGCACTAGTCTTGCTCAAGCGCTCTCTGTTCCGGCCGTAGTAGCCACTTCTCAGGCTGGGGGAGGTTCCCAGATTCCTGCAGCCCGTACACCAAAGCATGTGATGTAGGGGCTCCAGACAATGGTGGCACTAGCAGCCCAGCCGGCTGCAACTGCTTAGGCCCCGGTGGTCCCCATTTTGGATGATGAGTAGAGGAGACTTGAGAGATTTGGGAGACATTACCCTCCATCATTTAGCGGTGTTGAGTCCGAGGATGCTAGGGCTTTCTGGATAAGTGCGAGCAGATTCTTCGGATTTGACAGTAGGGTCTCGTTCACTAATTTTTAGTTTTCTGGGGCTGCTCTCAGATGGTGGGAGACTCATGAGAGGCGTAGGCCGGTCGGTTGTAACGACCCGTATGATGTTTTTAAGAATATTAGCCCCGATCCCATATTTACTGCTTCCCATGTATCCTTTTCTTCTTATGTGACTTTCCAGGAGGTTCCGTTTGTGGTTTCGGAGTGAATTGGGACACTTAATCTCTAAAACGGAAGCTTAAGTTCTAGGTTTTTTATCATAGTTTGAACTGTATGGATACCACTCCGGAATGGAGTTTCGTCGGTTCCATTAGCTCTCTTGGGTGATTTTGGACTTAGGAGCGTGTCTGAATTTTTTTTGAAGGTCTGTAGCTGAATTAGGCTTGAAATGGCAAAAATTGAATTTTTGGGAAGCTTGATCGGAAGTGGACTTTTTGACATTAGGCCGGATTATGATTCCGAAAGTTGGAGTAGGTCCATAATGTCAACTTTGACTTGTGTGCAAAATTTGGGGTCAGTCGCACGTGATTTCGACATCGGCTGTAGACGTTTGAAGTTTCAAAGTTCATTAAGTTATAATTGGAGGGTGATTCGTGTTTTAGCGTTGCTTGATGTGATTTGAGGGCTCGACTAAGTTCGTATGATGTTTTAGGATTTGTTGGTATGTTTAATTGAGGTTCCGGGGGGCTCGGGTGGATTCCAGGTGGTTAACGGACCAAATTGGGAGGTGGAAGAGTTGTTGAAGCACTAATGTTCTAGTGTCAGCGCATGCAGACTCGCAAGAGCGAGCGTATGGCCTCATTTGTGCGGCTGGCTTGGCCTAGCTGGAGGCGCTTATGCGAAAATGGAGCCGCATCTACACATCCGCAGATGCGGAGATTTGACCTTAAAAGAGAAAAGGGGCGGCCTGGGGCAGGGTCGCAGAAGAAGTAGGTCCCCCACATAAGCGAGCCCGCAGGTGCGAGCCCTGGTCCGTACAAGTAGAATATTTTTAATTTAAGTGGACTCTGCACCTGCGATGGAATTTTTGCAAGTGCAGCATCGAAGGTGCAGCTCGAAGCCTACAGAAGCGAAATCACTGGGCAGAAAAGGGTAAGTTCGAGGGTTATATCCCATTTTTCAATTTGGTGACTTTGAGAGCTCGGATTGAGGCGATAATTCAAGGGTTTTTCAGAGAAATAAATTGGGCAACGACTCTCAACCTATTTATGGTTATATTCCATTAATCTATAGTTGATTTCATCATTTAATTAAGGATTTGGGTTGAGAAATTTGGGGGAAAAGTTGAAAGATTCTTCAACAAAATTTTTAAGTTTTGATCATGATTTTGATATCATATTTGAGTATTTGGTACGAGTGAACTCGTGGTTGAATGGGTGTTTGTATTTGTGACTTTTACACGATTCCAAGGCGTGGGCTCGGGTCAACGTTTTAGGGTGATTTTCCAAATTCTTGTTAAAGCCTTGATTTCATTAATTAGATTAGTCTATTATAGTTGTATTTATGGTATGTAATTATTTTTGGCTAGATTTGGGCCATTGGAGTCGGATAATCAAGGAAAGGGCATTTTTTTTGACTGATTGAGCTTTGTTCGAGGTAAGTGGCTTGCCTAACATTGTGAGGGGGAAATCCCTTTAGGATTTGGTACAATTATGATACTTCTGTTATATGTGAGCACTGTGTAAGTGAGGTGACGAGTGCGGACACGGGCTAATTGCTGTAAAATTCGATTTTCCACTGAGTAATAGCCTTTTACACATTGATTGAGTTATACTAGCATGTGTATTTATCTTGTTTAGCCTAGTTTTGCATGTCTACGTGTCTTAAATACTTATTTGAATTCTGTGCAGCATGTTTAGTTGAATTCCTGCCTTTTCTTGATGTGTATCAACCTTAGATGTAGAATTCTTGTTGTTAATTGCTTTCTCCATCGATTCTAGTTGTGTGTTTACTTTTGGGACTATAAGGAGGTACCTCAGAATATTCCCCTACATATTTACTTTTGGAACTACGAGGCGGTACCCCGAGAGACCCCCCTGCATATTTACTTTTGGGACTACGAGGCGGTACCTCGGGAGATCCCCCTGCATATTTACTTTTGGGACTATGAGGTGGTACCTCGAGAGATCGCCCTGCGCATTTACCTTTGAGACTACGAGGCAGTACCTTGGGAGATCTCCTCGCATATTTAATTTTTGGATTACGAGATGGTATTGGGAGATCCCATGTTGAGTATTTACTTTTGGGACTACAAGACGGTATCTCGGGAGCGCCCCTGTTGTTATCTCATTGTGTTGTGTTGTTATTTCTCTATGAAATCTTTCTATTAAAATCTCCGTCTTACTTCATTTTATTATATCATCTGTCTTATTATAATATCCTAGTAGGGCCCCGACCTGACCTCGTCACTACTCTACCGAGGTTAGGCTTGGCACTTATTGGGTACCGTTGTGGTGTACTCATTCCATTCTTCTGCACATGTTTTGTGTGCATATCAGGTGCTTCTTATCAGACCCGCTATTAGCTGAGAGTGCTTGTTGTTGTACGGAGACTTCAAGGTACATCTTCCGCGTATGTAGACCTCAGAGTCCCCATCTATTTCATCCCTTCCGTATGTTTCTTAGATTCTGGTGTATAGAGATACTAGTTTTTCTTCTGTAGCTTGTGACTTATGACTGCCGGGTTTTGGGAAAATATTGTGTATACTCAAGTGTTGGGTTTTGTACATGTCGAGCAGCATCTTATCAATTATTTAATTATTCTGTTGTGGTTTAATTGTTAATTTTGCTTTGATTTCTATTTTTTCCGCAAATTGTTAGGCTTACCTAGTTGTAGAGACTAGGTACCGTCACGAAGTCTTACGGATGGAAATATTTGGATCGTGAAAAGTTGGTATCAGATCTAGGTTCATAGGTGTCATGAGTCACAAGCCGGTTTATTAGAGTCTCGTGGATCGGTATGGAGACTTCTGTACTTATCTTCGGGAGGCTATGGAACTGTTAGGAAAAATTACAGTTCTTTGATTCCTTGTCGTGCGAAATTGTTTACTTTGAAATTCTAAACTTTTGTCTTTTATTCTTTCACAAATGGTGAGGATACGTACATGTGGATCTGATGACTAGGCACCCGCACCCCCTACTAGAGCTGCGAGAGGCCGGTGTCAGGGTAGAGGTCGAGGACGTCCACGTGGTGCAGCTAGAGCACCCACATAAGCTACTACTACGAAGCCCCCAGTAGCTCCAACTGGAGGGCAAGCACCCGAGGTACCTGTTGGTGCACCAGCGCTCCAGGAGACTCTAGCGCAGTTTCTGAGCATGTTCAACACCTTGGCAGGTTGGATTGATTCCACTTGCTCCTGCCACATCTCAGGCCAGGGGAGGAGCACATACTCCCATCGCCTGTACCCTAGAGCAGCGGGTTTAAGTCTACCAGGTTCCAGAGATTATACCAATGCAGCCGGTAGCTCCAGTTCAGCCCGAGGCTAAGGCAGCAGTTTCTGAGGCGGAGCAACTCAGACTTGAGAGGTACAAGAAGTACCACCCTCCTACCTTCGGTGGATTGGCGTCAGACGATTCCCGAGGTTTACTGGAAGAGTGTCACCATATTCTCCGTACTATGGGTGTAGCTGAGGTGAGTGGGGTTTCTTTTACAACATTCCTGCTTAGAGGAGCAGCCTATTAGTGGTGGCATGCTTATGAGTTGGGTAGTCCGGCTGAGGCACCTTCACTTTCATGGACTCAGTTCTCAGACATGTTCTTGAGGGAGTATGTTCCCCAGAGTCTCAGAGACGCATATCACGTGGTATTTAAGCAGTTGCGCCAGGGTTCTATGACTCTGTCAGAGTATGCAGTTCACTTCAGTGATTTGGCCCGACATGCATCAGCCTTAGTTTCTATAGTTTGAGAGAGGGTTTGTCGGTTTATCGAGGGACTCCACCCCAATATTAGTCTTCGCATGACGCGTGAGTTGGAGATGGATATTTCGTACCCGCAGGTTGTGAGTATTGCTAGGAGATTGGAGGGCATGATTGCGAGAGAGAGAGAGAGAGAGAGAGAGGAGAGGGGAGGCCAAGAGGTCTCGAGAGTCTGGCACTTATAGTGATACTCGTGCCCTAACTGCAGTTCCTCATGGTAGGGGCTATGTGAGTTGCCCCGTTCATTCAGCACTTCCAGCCGCTAGTGGTATTCCAGCCTCTTCTAGTCCCCATGAGCCTTATTATGCACTACCAGTATCTAGTGCATCTCCTGCACGGGGTGCTTTCAGTGGTCAGTCTAGCAGACCTGGCCCTATCCAGCCACAGCAGCGACGCCCTCCGAGAGCTTGTTTTGAGAGTGGTGACACTCGCCATATGGTGATGCCCCAGACTTAGGAAGGGTGCACCTTCAAATACTTCTCAAGCACTGCATGCTCCACAGGGTCCTCAAGCTATGATTACAGCACAATTTACCACTCCACCTACTCAGCCAACTCGAGGTGGAGGTTGGGGATGTTGAGGTCACCCTAGAGGGGGAGGCCAGGCCAATATTATGCTCTTCCCGCTCGTACAGAGGAAGTTGCTTCCGACTCTGTTGTTGCATGTATTGTTCCGGTCAGTCATAGATATGTGTCGGTTTTATTTGATCCAGGCTCCACTTATTCCTATGTGTCCTATTATTTTGCTCTGTATTTGGGCATAGCCCATGATTCTTTGAGTTCTCTTGTTTATGTGTCTATACCTGTATGAGATTCTATTATTGTGGAGAGTGTGTATTAGTCGTGTTTGGTGGTTCTTAGTGGTTTTGAGACCAGAGCCGATTTATTATTGCTGAGTATGGTAGATTTTGATATTATTTTAGGCATGGACTGGTTGTCGCCCCATTATGCTATACTTTCTTGTCATGCCAAGACCGTGACGCTGGCTACGATAGGATTTCCACGATTAGAGTGGAGAGGTACCTTAGAGTATACTCCCAGCAAAGTTATTTCATTTCTTAAAGCTCAACGAATGGTTGAGAAGGGGTGTGACGTGTATCTAGATTATGCGAGGGATGTCAGTATTGATACCTCTACAGTTGAGTCAGTTTCAGTAGTGAGGGATTCTCCAGAAGTATTTCCAGCTGATCTTCCGGGCATGCCGCCCGACAGAGATATTGACTTTGGCAGTGATTTGTTGCTAGGCACTCAGCCCATCTCCATTCCTTCATATCGTATGGCTCCTCCTGAATTGAAGGAGCCATTAAAAGAGTTGCTTGATAAGGGCTTCATTCGGCCCGGTGTATCACCTTGGGTTGCTTCTGTCTTGTTTGTGAAGAAGAAGGATGGTTCTATGCATATGTGCATTGATTATCGCCAGTGAACAAATTCATAGTGAAGAATAGCATTGCCTCGTATTGATGATCTATTTGATTAGTTGCAGGGTGATAGGGTGTTTTCCAAGATTGATTTACGATCACGCTATCATCATCTAAAGATTCGAGAGCCAGATATCCCAAGGACCGCTTTTAGGACTCGGTATGGTCACGACGAATTCCTTGTGGTGTCATTTGGGCTGACCAATGCCCTAGCAACATGTATGCACTTGATGCACAGTGTGTTCCGACCCTCTATTGACTCATTTTTCATTCTATTTATTGATGATATTCTGGTGTACTCCCGGACTCGAGAGGATTATGAGCAACACTTGAGGACTGTGCTTCAGACCTTCAAAGTGTGAGTTTTTGCTAGATTCAGTGGCATTTATGGGTCATGTGGTGTCGAGTGATGGGATCAAGATGGATCCGAAGAAGGTGGAAGCAGTGCAGAGTTGGCCTAGACCGTCCTCAGCTACAGAAATCCGGAGTTTTCTGGGTTTGGCGGGGTGTTACCATCAATTTTTAGAGGGTTTCTCATCTATTGCAGCACCTATAACCAAGACAACCCAGAAGGGTGCTCCGTTCACGTGGACAGGGGAGTGTGAGGAGAGCTTTCAGAAGCTCAAGACACCTTTGACTACACCCTCGGTATTGTTATTGCCTACAGGTTCGGGGTCTTATACTGTATATTGTGACGCGTCATGGATTTTCTCGGTGCGGTGTTGATGCAGGATGCTAGGGTGGTTGCCTACGCATCCAGACAACTAAATGTGCACGAAAATAACTATCATGTCCACGACATTGAGTTAGCATCTATTGTTCATGCCTTGAAGCTTTGGCGACACTATTTGTACGGTGTCTCTTGTGAGATCCACACCGATTTTTACCATATTTAAGTGGCATCCGCACCTGGGATGGAATTTCCGCAGGTGCGACTGGAAGCCCACAGAAGCGAAATCGCTGGGCAGAAAAGGCTAAGTTCGAGGTTTTGTCCCATTTTTAATTTTGGGACTTTGAGAGCTCGGATTGCAGCGATAGTTCAAGGGTTTTTGAGGGAAAGCTATTGGGTAACGATTCTCAACTCATTTATGGTTATGTTCCATTAATCTACAGTTGATTTCATCACTTAATTAAGGATTTGGGTTGAGAAATTTGGGGGGGAAATTTGAAAGGTTCTTCAACCGAAATTTTGAGTTTTCATCAGGATTTTGATATCATATTTGAATAATTTTGGTACGAGTGAACTCGTGGTCGAATTGTTGTTCATATTTTGTGACTTTTACCCAATTCCAAGACGTGGTCCCGGGTCGACTTTTTAAGGCGATTTTCGAAATTCTTTGTTAAAGCCTTGATTTCATTAATTAGATTAGTCTATTATAGTTGTATTTATGGCATGTGATTGTTTTTGGCTAGATTTGGGCCATCCGGAGTTGGATAATGGAGGAAAGGGCATTCTTATTGACTGATTGAGCCTGGTTCGAGGTAAGTGGCTCCCCTAACCTTGTCTGGGAGAAATCCCCTTAGGATTTGGTATTGTTGTGATACTTCTGTGATATGTGAGTGCCGTGTACGCGAGGTGACGAGTGCGTACACGGGCTAATTGTTATAGAATCTGGTTTTTCACTGAGTAATAGCCTGTTACACCTTAATTGAGTTATACTAGCATGTGTAGTTATCCTGTTTAGCCTAGTTTTGCATGTTTATGTGTCTTAAATGCTTATTTGAATGCTATGCAGCATGTTTAGTTGAATTCTTGCCTTTACTTGATTTGTATCAATCTTAGATGTAGAATTCTTGTTGTTAATTTCTTTATACACCGATTCGAGCTGTGTGTTTACATTTGGGAATACGAGGTGGTACCTCGGGAGATTCCCCTGCATATTTACTTTTGGTAATACGAGGTGGTACCCCGAGAGATCCCCCTGCATATTTACTTTTGGGACTACGAGGAGGTACCTCGGGAGATCCCCCTGCACATTTACCTTTGAGACTACGAGGCGGTACCTCAAGAGCCCTCCTCGCATATTTACTTTTTGGACTACGAGACTGTATCTCGAGAGATACCCTGTTGAGTATTTACTTTTTGGACAACGAGATGGTATCTCGGGAGCGCCCCTGCTGTTATCTCATTATGCTGTGTTGTTATTTCTCGGTGAATTCTTTCTGTTAAAATTCTCCGTATATCTTTATTTTATTATATCATCTTTCATATTATTTTATCCCAGTAGGGCCCGGACCTGAACTCATCACTATTCTACCAAGGATAGGCTTGGCACTTACAGGGTACCATTGTAGTGTACTCATGCTACTCCTCTGCACATGTTTTATGTGCAAATCCAGGTGCTTCTTATCATGCGCGCTATTAGCTGAGAGTGCTTACAGTTGTACGGAGACTTCAAGTTACATTTTCCGTGTCTGCAGACCTCAGAGTCCCCTTCAATTTCCTCATTTCCATATTTTTCTTAGATTCTGGTGTATATAGATACTAGTTTTTCTTCTATAGCTTGTGAATTATGACTATCGGGTTTTGGGAAAATAATGTGTATAAAATATTGTGTATACTCAAGTGTTGGGTTTTGTACATGTCGAGCAACATCTTATCAGTTATTTAATTATTCTTTTGCATTTTAGTTGTTAATTTTTCTTTGATTTCCGTTTTCTGCATATTATTAGGCTTACCTAGTTGTAGAGACTAGGTAACGTCATGACGTCTTACGTAGGGAAAAATATTTGGGTTGTGACATCGGTGTAGTACCACATACATGGCAGGAGTTCTCCGTCCTCTTCTTGGAGAAGTTCGTGTCGCAGTCTCGTAGAGAGGAGCTGCGCAAACAGTTTGAGCATCTTCGTCAGGATGGCATGTCGGTGACGCAGTACAAGATAAGGTTTTCTAAGTTGGCCCGTCACGCAGTTTGGTTGGTTTCCACTGATATGAGAGGATTAGGAGGTTCAACTATGGCCTCACATATCATTTGTGGTTGCTTATGACTCGAGAGAGGGTATCTGGTGCTACTTTTGATGAGGTAGTCGACATTGCTCGGTAGATAGAGATGGTCTGTAGCCAGGAGCGTGGTGAGAGGGAGGCCAAGAGGTCTCAAGGTTCAGCTGGTTTCGGTGGTGTACCTTCTGGGGGACACTCCTACTACAGCAGGGGTCGTCCTTATAGGCCCGCCCAGACGACTTGTCCAGCTCATTGTGGTGCATCAGCTAGCCAGGGTCCTTACAGTTCTCGCTCAGGTCAGTCCTCATTCAGTGCATTACCAGCGCAGAGTTCTCACCATTCCTCGTTCTCTCAAGCTTCTACATGTAATTCCTCGGGGTATCAGGAGCAGTAGTTCTTTCAGAGGAGGGGTTGTTTTGAGTGCAGAGACTTTTGTCATATCAAGAGGGATTGCCCTAGGTTGTTGAGTGAGGCTCCACAATAGAGTTCTCGGCCGATGGCACTAACACCAGCAACTTCACCACCCACTCAGCCAGCTCGGGGTGGGGCTCAGGCAGCTAGAGGTTGCACTAAAGGGGGAGGCCGATCAAGTGGCCGTCAGACCCGATAATATGCTATTCCTGCCAGACCAGATGTTGTTGCTTCAGATGTAGTGATCACAAGTATTATCTCAATTCGCCACAGTGATGCCTCTATATTATTTCATCCTGGTTCCACTTATTTGTATGTCTCATCATATTTTGCTCATTATCTAGATATTCCCTATGACTTAGTTTCATCGGTTCACGTCTCTACGTATGTGGGCCATACTATTATTGTGGACCGTGTATATCGATTGTGTGTAGTGACTTTTGGGAGTCAGGAGACTAAGGTTGATCTCTTATTGCTTAGTATGGTCGATTTCGACGTGATCTTGGGTATGGATTTGTTGTCTCCGTTTCATGTTATTCTAGATTTTCACGCTAAAACCGTGACATTGGCAATATCGAGGTTGTTGAGGATTGAGTGGAGAGGTTCTGTAGACCATGTTCCCAGCAAAGTGATTTTATATTTGAAGGCCTAGCGGATGGTTGGGAAAGTTTTCTTATCTTATCTGGACTTTTTCAGGGATTGTGTTGCAGGGGTTAAGGGGGGAGAAGTTTTATGCCAAGTTCTCTAAGTGTGAGTTTTGGCTCAGTTCAGTGGCATTCTTGGGGCACGTGGTGTCAAGTAAGGGTATTCAGGTGGATCCGAAGAAGATATAGGCGGTTCAGAGTTTTCCCAGACCGTTCTCAGCTATGAGATTCGGAGATTTATCCGCTTGGCCGGTTATTATAGTCACTTCATTCATGGTTTCTCGTCTATTGCATCGCCCTTGACCAAATTAACCCAAAAAGGTGCTCTTTTCAGGTGGTCGGATGAGAGCGAGGAGAGCTTTCAGAAGCTCAAGGCTGCATTGACCAAAGCTCCAGTTCTAGTTTTGCCTTCAGCTTTGGGCTCTTATACAGTGTATTGTGATGCTTTCGATTCGGTATTGGGTTTGTGTTGATGCAGGAGGGCATAGTGATTGATTATGCTTCGCGTCAGTTAAAGCTTCATGAGAGGAACTACCCTTTTTTCATGATTTGGAGTTAGCTGCCACCGTTCATGCATTGAAGATTTGGAGGCATTATCTCTACGGTGTGTCTTGTGAGGTGTTTACGGAACATTGGAGTCTCCAGCACTTGTTCAAACAAAAGGATCTAAATTTGAGGCAACACAGATGGTTGGTAGTCTTGAGTAGAATGGCAGTGAGTATGGGTACTCTTGCATTTATTCCTGTTGGTGAGAGACCTCTTGCAGTTGATGTTCATGTCTTGGCCAACCAGTTCGTGAGATTGGATATTTCGGTGCCCAGTCGGGTTCTAGCTTGTGTGGCTTCTCGGTCTTCCTTATATGATCTCATCAGAGAGCACCATCATGATCATCCCCATTTGCTTGTCCTTAAGGACATGGTTCAGCAAGGTGATGCCAGAGATGTGACTATGGGGGATGATAGCGTATTGAGGATGCAAGGTCGACTTTGTGTGCCCAATGTGGATGGGCTACGTGAGTTGATTCTTGAGGAGTCTCACAGTTCGTGGTATTCCATTCATCTGGGTGTCGCGAAGATGTATCAGGACTTGAGGCAGCACTATTGGTGGAGGAGAATGAAGAAGGATATATTGGGGTTTGTAGATTGCTGCCTTAACTGTCAGCAGGTGAAGTAGGATCATCAAAGACCGTGTGGATTTCTTCAGAGGTTAGATATTCCAGAGTATAAGTAGTATCAGATCACCATGGATTTTGTAGTTGGGCTCCCACGGACTTCGAGGAAGTTCGATGCTATTTGGGTGATTGTGGATTGGCTGACCAAGTCCGCACACTTCATTCTAGTTGGTACTACCTATTCTTCGGAGCTGTTGGATGAGATTTATATCCGAGAGATTATTCGCCTTCACGTTGTGCTAGTGTCCATCATTTCAAATCGAGGCACACAATTTACATCACATTTCTGGAGGGTGGTAATACGAGAGTTGGGCACCCAGGTTGAGTTAAGCACAACATTTCACACTCAGATGGACGGACATTCCGACCGCAATATTCAGATATTGGAGGACATACTACGCGCTTGTGTCACTGATTTTGGGGGTTCTTGGGATCAGTTTTTTCCACTCGCGGAGTTTGCCTACAACAACATCTACCAGTCGAGTATCCAGATGTCTCCGTATGAGGCTTTGAATTGGAGACGATGTAGATCTCTGGTAGGCTGGTTTGATTAGGGGAGGCTAGGCTATTGGGTACTGACTTGGTCCAAGATGCATTGGACAAGGTTAAATTTATTGAGGAGCGGTTCACACGGCACAGTGCAGATAGAAGAGTTATTCCGACAGGAAGGTCCGTGATGTTTCTTACATGGTTGGGAGAAGGTCCTGTTAAAAGTTTCACCCATGAAGGGTGTTATGAGGTTCGGGAAGAAGGGCAAGATGAGCCCTCGGTTTATTGGTACATTTGAGGTACTTAAGAAGATAGAAGAGGTGACTTACAAGCTTTCCTTGTCACCTAGCTTGTCGAGTATGCATCCAGTATTTCATGTTTCTATGCTCTAGAAGTACGTCGGTGATCCATCTCATGTTTTGGATTTTAGCAAGGTTTAGTTGGATAGTGATTTGACTTATGATGTGGAGTCGATGGCCGTTTTGGATCGATAGGTTCGGAAGTTGAGGTCAAAGGATATAACTTCAGTGAAGGTGCAGTGGAGAGGTCAGCCAGTTGAGGAGGCTACTTTGGAGACGAGCGGGGGATGCGGAGAAGATATCCACACCTATTTGAGACTCCAAGTATGTTTCTAGACATGTTCGAGGATGGAAGTTTGTTTAAAAGGGGGAGGATGTAACGACACGGCCGGTCATTTCGAGAGTTGTAGCCCTACTCCCCCATTTTCAGCTCATTTGTGCTTTACTATTATTTTATGACTTATCGGGGTAGTTGGTTCGAGTCCAGAAGGATTTCGGAATGAATCGAGATACTTAGTCTCATAATGGAAAGCTTAAGCTAGAAAGGTTGGCCGGATATTGACTTATGTGTTTACGACCTCTGATTTAAATTTTGATGGTTCCGCTAGCTCCATTGGGTGATTTTGGACTTAGGAGCATGTCCGGATTGTGATTTGGAGGTCCGTAATGGAATTAGGCTTGAAATGGAGAAAGTTTTTGGGAAATTTGACCGGGAGTGGACTTTTTGATATCGGGGTCGGATTGGGATTTCGGAAGTTGGAGTAGGTCCATAGTATCATTTGTGGCTTGTGTGCAATATTTGGGGTCAATCGTACGTGATTTGGTACGTTTCGGCATCGATGTATGAATTGGAAGTTTCAAAATTCATTAGGCTTGAATCTATGTGTGATTCGTGTTTTAGATGTTGTTTGAGGTGGTTTGAGGGTTCAACTAAGTTCTTATGATGTTATTGACTTGGTGGTATGTTTGGTTGAGGTCCAGGGGTCTCGGTTGAGTTTCGGGTGGTTAACGGATCAAGAATTGAAGTTGGGAGACTGCTGAAGTTAAGATTTCTTGTTTGTTTTTGTTGGTTCTGGTTTCCTCTTACGTGTTCGCGAGATTGGTCTCGCGTTCGTGAAGTGTAATTTGATGGTCATGAAGGTTTGTTCTTCATGTTCGCGAAGGTCTGGGAGGAGCGTGCATCGCGAATGCGAGATGGTGAGTGTGTTCGCGAAGAAGAGAAGAGGCAATTGGGGAACCATGCTTTAGGTCTACGTGTTCGCGGGGTTGTCGTCGTGTTCGAGGAGAGTGGGGTCGACAAAGCTTCACGTTCAAGAGGCTGAGGACGCGTTCGCGAAGAGTTAGTTTTAGGGGCAGCTAGATTTTTCTACGCGAACGCGAGGGTAAGATCGCGTTCGCGATGAAGGCAACAAAATTAAAAGATTCAAAACGAGGGTTTTGAGCTCATAACATAAAATTGATTTGGGAGCTCAGTGTAAGGCGATTTTTGGAGATATTCTAGTGTGGGTGTTTGGGGTAAATGATTCCTATTTAACTTTGGTCAATTTTCAGGATTATTTGATTCCATTATTTAATTTGTGATTTGGGGTGGAAAATCAGAAAAAATGGAGAAAAAATCTTAGGCTAGATTTTTAAGGTTTTGAATGGGATTTTGATATCGGATTTGAGTAAATTTGGTATGATTAGATTCATGGTTGAATGGGCTTATGGGTTTTATAATTTTTTTTGGATTCCAAGATATGGGCCCGCGGATCGATTTTGAGTCGATTTTTGATTTTGATTAAAACTTTGTATTTTTCTTATGGAACTGATTCCTTAGCCCATGTTGATTGTATTGTATTGTTTATGGATAGATTCGAGATATTCAGAGGCCGATCTGCAAGGCAAAGGCATTTTGGAGTAGGGATTTTGCTCGAATTGAGGTAAGTAACAGATTTAAATCTGGTTTTGAGGGTACGAAACCCCATGTTATGTGTGTTGTGATTGGTTCAGAGGTGACGCACATGCTAGGTGACGAGCGTGTGGGCTTGAGCCATAGGAATTGTAAATTGGTCCATTCCATAGAATCGCAAAGTCAAATAATTTGTTGATTAGCTATATGTTATCCATGTGTTATAGAATTTTGACTGCAAATCATGTTACAAATCATGTTTAGGCTATTTGTTGGTACTATTGGGACTCTTGGAGGTCGTGTACATGTTAATCTATGTACTAAAAATGTTGTGTTGTACTCAGTCTCAGTTTTACTTGTATATTGTACCTCAGTCTCTTCTTGTTTCTTGTTGATACATTATATCATTTCTGTTTGGGCTGGTTTTCTTGATTTCTAAGAGCCCAAGAGACTAGAGAGATGTATATCTTAGTGAAGCCGAGAGCCCGATTGAGAGATGTTGAACCTATAGCACGTGAGTTGTCTGTGCGGATTCAGATTTTTACCCCATATCATGTGAGTTTTTCGTGCGGATTCAGGCAGCACATGAGTTGTCCGTGCGGATTATACCGCTTGGGCTGAAGGAGCCCCTCCAGAGTCTGTACACACCCCCAGTGAGCGCAGGTACCTATTGAGTACGAGTGATGAGGGCCAAGTGCCGAGTATAGAGTGTTGAGCCATTGAGAAAGGTTGAGTGATTGTTGCTCTGAGAATGTGCTTTTGTCTTTCTTTATTGATGCACTTACATGCCGTATAATAATGCTTTGAAATTTCTGAGAGATATTACATCCGGTTTTACTTGAACTTGACATGAATAAACTGATTTGACTTAAACTGCCGGATTTGAAAGCATGCCTACTTTCTTTTGTTGGGATTACTGAAATTGAACTGTAACTGTGTAGATCGTCACTATCTTCAGTTCGTTATTTAGTATATTTATTTACTGAGTTGGTCGTACTCACGCTACACCTTGCACTTCGTGTGACGATCTACGTGTTCCCGAACACAGTGGGTGTCGATACCTTGTGCAGCTGATCTTTGGAGACTTCGAGGTAGCTGTCCGGCGTTCGCAGCCCTTGTTTTTCTTCTTCTCTATCTTTTCTTTTCATTGTTTCTAGTTTCGGACTATGTTGGACAGTGTATTCCAGACTTGTAATACTTAGATGCTTATGTACTCTGTGACACCTTGATTTGGGAGTTTTCCCCATTGTGTTTGGATCTTTTGTCTTGTATATGAGAAGTTGATATTTAAACTGCATTAAGAAGCCATTTTTGTTAAAAGTGTTGGAGTTATTCGTATATGTTGGTTTGTCTTGTACCACGATAGGCGTCATCACGACACGTTAGAATTTTAGGTCGTGACATCATCCCAACCAACGTGTTATTCATTCTGAATAGCATTAAGCTAGAAATTACTTGAACATTATTTAAATAAAATTCATGTTGAGACGATAATCATAACTATACTATTTTTGACTAATGAACATTAATGGCGTGTTGTGTTTGCGCTCGTCAACAAGTAATAACATCTTTTCTTCCAAGTCACCTTACATGTTTCTTAATGCCCAATCCAAAAATATAACCAATGATGCCTACACAAACTTCAATTGGTTGTGGAGATTAAAAGTACCAAACAAAATCAGATTCTTTCTTTGGCTACTAATTCATAGCAGTTTACCCACTGGTCAATACTTCTAATCCAATGGTCTCAATATCCAATCCTAGTGCATATTTGTGACTACCCTAATGAATCAATCTCTCACATTATGTTCAACTGCATCAATGCACAAGCATTCTGACAGTCTCTCTCCTAGGAACGTACTAATATTCTTTGTCTTTCAACATCTCAACTTTGGTCAACCACAATGGCCAAATACATTGAACATAATCAGGAGCCATAAGTTTAACATCATTCTTTTATGGGAAGACTTCTCCCCTTTCTGGCATATTTTGATAACTAGAAACAATAACTTATTAATTGGAAGAAATACACTTCTATTAGGAACACTAGAAACATTAATGTAAAATGGGAAACCCCCACAGGGGTTCCTACAAAACATAACATAAATCCTGGGTAAGCAGGAACAATAGGGGGATTGAGTTCTGGGGTACATGAAGGGACTACCTTTTACAACTAACAATCTAACAAACTGTTTGCAAAATTACAGGGACTGAAATTTGTTAAGAAAAACAACCTGATGCAGCAGGAGATTAATAGTGACTCTAAAGAGGTAATTAACATGATCGAAAAAGGATACCTTCCTTATAACTCCTTTATTATTCAGTGCAGGTTCTTGATGCAACAGCTGGGGAATACAATACTAAAGCATAGAGCACATAAAGAAAAATAGGGTGGTCGATTTAAATAAGGGGCCAAGAAGCAAGTTTTTGAAAAACTTTTCAAGAACAACATAAATTTTACTGTTTAAACATATGTTTTGTATGAATAAAATTTAAAGTTAAAAGAGTGCAAGCTCAAGATGATAAAAGGTGCATGATATTATGATGGTAAAAATATACATAAACGTTAAAGAAAAACATTAAGAGACCATTATTATATTTGTTAATGAAGTTCTTTTGCAACATAATTTCCGAGTTAATCAAACTGTTTGTAGAGAGAAACAGAATCAAGTAATCATAATTTTAAAAGAAATAGCAAAGGAAAATTTATCTTTGTTCGGCTGGACATTTACAAAAATGTCAATCTTTTGGGTAGAAACCATGTAGATATGGAGAAGAAAATACTAAGAAACGGTAAACCGAGTGGCTTGTAACGCTTGTCGCAAGCATAAACCATATTTTAAAGCCAAAAGCATGAATAGCTCCAAACAAAATAGGAGAGAATTAATTAGGCAAGCAAATGGATAATACTCATGTAAATTACACTAAGAAAATCTTTTTAGCTGATTCTTGAAGACATACTTGTAGAATATGCAGGTAAAAACAACATGCTGTGAGTTAAAACTCTTCTAAGTACATGAAACGATAACCAAATGTCTTTATTTTCTACTCTTTCTTAATAATTATCAACTAGAGTGTTGCAACTGCATTATTTTTCTAAACCATGCTTAGAGATCTAGCTTTTATCATTCCAAGCTTCATCTTTTTACTTGTGGAAATTGGTAATTCTTTTTTATTCCTATCATCGTGACCATGATCATGATCTTCCCTATTATCAGGCGTCAAAGATTTCTCCTCTTTTTTCTTGTTGTTTCCACATAGAGGAAGTGTTCTTTTAGAGGCATCATTCTTTCTTATATTCTTATGGTAGGTTTTTCAAAATTAAGAGAGGACGATGGATCGCTTCGGTTTCCACAACGTACCTGAACTTCTCTTTGAAATTCTAAGCATTAGTTAATTGTTATGTATTAGAGCACCTATTTCAGAATTGTAAGCATTAACTGTTTGGAATTCTAAGCATTTGCAACGTACCTAAGTTGGTCCTTAATAGCATATTTTATTTAAATTCAAAGATGTAATTTACTGTTTTGCATTCTTTTTAACTGAAATTATGTATTCACCGAATATGAATCATTGTAGAATTTAGATTTTGTTTAAAGGGTAAAAAAGTTATTCAACTTTATAAGGTTTTTTTCGTCTTACAACCTTACTTTTTGGGGTTCATACTTATAATATAATATGATATGTGTGTGTGAGATTAGTCAGATTTAGCAGCATGAATGCGACTATGCATAATGCATCTATGATTCATTAGTCAGATTAATATATAATTGGAGACTCACTAGATTGAATCTCGTTATCACCTTCAACTTATGTGAATCTTCTGTTTTTTGGCCCATTTCCATTAATCTTCACACACTTGGCCCTTTTAAACTCCTCCAATTCACTCAACTGCCATTGAACTAATTCCCAGAGAAAAATAAAATTAGCTAGACAAATGAACATTATGTTACCTAAGTCATTAAACTTTTGTGGAATTACCCAAAAGTCGTTTTTTTTTTTGTTACGTAAAAATTATTTAACTTTGTGTTCATTATTCAAACGGACCTCGGTTACTCCAAAACATATTCCAAACCAAATTTAAATAACGTTAAAACCTTGAAGTAGTCAATTTTCACTGTTAAGCGCCGAAATGCCCCTAGGTTGTCCAAAACCCGACCGGAACATACACCCAAGTCCCAAGTCATCATACGAACCTATTGAAACCGTCAAATCTCGATTCCAAGGTCATGTAGTAAAAATATTGATCGAAGTCAAACTTGGTCTTTTAAAGCCAAACTAAGGAACCAAGTGTTCAGATTGCAACCCGAACCCTTCCAAACCCCGAACTAACCATTCTCGCAAGTCATAAAACAGTAAAAGCATATATGGGGAGTCTTATTTAGGGGAACAGGGTTGTAGAAGGTAAAACAATCGGTTAGGTCGTTACAAGTAGTTAAGAACATTGACGTGAGATTTGTTCATAGTAAGGTTACTGATAAATTTAATAACGCTACCAATATATCTTGAAAATTAATGTTAAGGAAAAATTAAATATATGAATATATTATAAAAATAATAAATAAAATAATATTAAGTTATTTTAGTTATAAATAAAATACCTAGGTAAATATATTATATAGTATATAATATAGAAGAAATTACATAAATATAAAGATTTATATAATATCAAGGGCATAGTAGACTTTTCAAGTAAAAATATTATAAAATCTGGCAAATGTGACTTTTGTGATAACTAGAGCAAAGTAAAATGATTTTTGTATAACAAAAGAAAGAAAAGTGATTTTTGGATAACAAGTACAAAAGTTCAATAACCATAGATAAAATTAACTCTTAATTTATTTTGATCTAAATCCCTTTTTAGTTTTCTTACAAACAACACATAAAGATGCAATCTTTGAACATTATCAGCAGTAACTTAAGCTCTAAGAAAATTGGGGGTTTTGCATCCGTACTCACTTTTTGTGCCACGTTTTAACTTATACCTGTTTTGTAAAAAAATTATATTCGTACTCACTTTTGCGCATAACTTCAGCATGCGGGGCTGAAGTAGCAAAGACAATCACGCAAAACTTCAGCATTCTAGTAGACGGGCCTGAAGTAGGCTGAAGTTCCCCAATTATAAAGATAAAAACTTCAGCATACGGGGCTGAAGTTCCCTCAGTTACACTAGGGGACTTCAGCTCTAGAGCTAAAGTTTTTGTCTTTGTAAATGGAGAACTTCAGCATACGAGCTAAAGTTCCCCAGTTATAAAGACAAAAACTTCAACATACAGATTGAAGTTCTCTCAGTTACACTTGGGAACTTCAGCTCTAGAGCTGAAGTTTTCCAGTTTACAAAAACAAAACTCTCTAGAGCTGAAGCTTGGTAAACTCTTAATCGATATTTGACTGAATTGGTTAAGAATTATTTCTACATGTTAATAAAGTTATTTCATACGGTACTTAAATTCGCCTCTTGTGTATAGATGCGTCATGTTTACTTGTGGAAACATTTCTTACAAACACAACAAACGGTATTTATAATAAATTCCTTTGTAGATGATAGATTACTACATTAGAGAAACGAAGGATAAATTGTATTAAATAAATATATAGAAGAAAAAGTAAGAAGATTAGATTTGCTCAATGCATTATTGAATTATAAAAGCACTTAACAAAAGCAAGCCCTGCCTGCATTTGGAGCTGACTTTGTTATTCTTCATAAAGAAAAAGTAAAAAGCCATTTATTTGAATTTCTTTATTATTCGTGCAACAAAATAAGAAAAAACATAGCAGATATTCAGCAGTCACTCAGGTCACTGACAACGGAAAAAGAAAAGATTCTCAGATTCCACAGGGAAAGGTGATCGTTCGCAGCTACAGCAAAACCAACAACCACTGCAATCTTCTCCATTAGAGATACCACAAGCTTTCCCACAAGTAGGTAATAGATCATTAAGTTGTGGAAGTAATTTCCTTGTGAGTCCGGATCGATTAGGATCCACATTTCTTGCTGCCATAACATCGGCTGAAAAAATTCATCATCACAATTATAAAATCAAGTTATTAATTACTGGTATAATATGAAAAATAGTACATATAACCTGCATGTATAGAAACACACACACACACACACAATAATGTTAGATTGCACTACAGGAATAAAGAGGGATGGATACTAACTAGTGAATGTCATGAGAAGAAGAGTGATGACCAAACCAAGCTTAAGTAATGCCATACTAGATAAATTGCTTAAAGTTTTGTGAACAATTTTGTATATCTTCAAAGGTTATTTATAGGGATCTTCCTAACTGCACTTTCACTCTAACAAGACTAGACTTTTATTATTATTAGTTCAAGCCTTAAATGAGCTGACCACGTCTAAGGTAATGCAATCAATCAATTGAATTGTTAAGTAACCCGAATTTCAGATCCATATTTGCTGGAAGAGGCATGTGAGAAACGAATGAAGTTCAAGGGTGGTATAGGGGATATGATTTAAATGAGTTTTATCGTTAAAAAAAACTTTATTGTTCATGACCATCCAAGAAATTAACTCGTTGAGTAAAGTTTATTCTAGGGATAAATAATTTAATCTCTCATCATCTTAGCATTAGGTGGGCTTTAGCTGATATTATATTTAGGACTCACATACTGACAACAAGAAGCTCTCGTCATAATTTCAGATTTTAATCTTGCAAATTTCATCAAATTTGGAAGGAAATCAATCTTATTAAATTAAACAAATAAATGATGGGGACTACAAAAATCATCTTTGCGTGGTATATTAGAATATTTACGTCTAATTATCTAATTCAGTGTTCATCTAACATCAGCATAAATCTTAGACGCCAATAGCTAAAAAGATATGCTTAACCTTTACAAAATTAATCTTGATAAATTAACCATTTAAAAATATAAACAAATTAAAGAAGAAATTGTCATGGAGATTCTATTAACTCAAAACACGACGGAAATAGGAAAACATAAGGGGTGGTCTTGAACTTTTGGTCTTTGGGGCAGGTCACCTAACCCATAGATAAATCTTCTGGGAAAAGATCCCTTCGATTTGGATTTGTACATATAGGACAAATGCTCCCATTTGTTTTCGTATTTTTTTTTTCCTTTAAATTCACCATATTATAATCGTAAAAATGCCACAACTCTCTTTTTGAAAGTCTCGACCTTTCTTTCTCAAACATTGGACATGGGTACTTAAATAACAATAATTAATGCTAGAACGGAAATAGCATCCGATTTAATTTCGCATGAAACAAATCTCTCGCTTTGATAAGAAATATATCTTTGAGCTGAGGTAATATTTCATATTTAGGGTTAGCTTTGCGTTCCTTAAGCGTGTTTCTGATTCAAACTAAGAAAGAGTATAATGCTCGTTTTGACAAAAGTATTATATACTATCTGCTCGTTAGAATATGCCATTTTGATGGGGAAATAAATAATGTATACTACTTAGAAGAGTTGTGCTCCTCAATTACTATAATTAAATTAATAAATTGACTTAATTTCAGATTCATCATTTCCGGAAAATGCACATGAGAGAATCGAAGGTGAAGCTGATCCAATCTAGAGCATTTTACATTTTGAATATGGCTATCACTTCATTATATATCGTAAAAGAAGAAAATCTTTTAATTTGTTGCTCATTATTTAATTTATTTGGTGCACTCCTACTAGGCTCATCAGATTTAGCAGCATGAATGCGACTATGCATAATGCATCTATGATTCATACTTCTAATTAATATATAATTGGATTGGAGACTTACTAGATTGAATCTCGTATTTTTACATTCCTATGTCTTTTCATGTTTAATGTTTGACTTAATTATACTTAATATACCAAATTATCAATTCAATACCATACTTAATTAATGGTCTAATTAATTAGACGTTTTTTACTCTTTAATTAAAGGTGTCCATATATCCCACGTTTCCCTCTCCTAACTCCTCACCCCACCCACGTTTTTACCCATACCAACGTTCTTTTTACCATTTTTCCTCTTCTGAAACCAAACAGAATTCCATTGCCCATTCTCCCAAGAGAAAATACTCTTTTTAGTAGTCTATTTTTTTAGTTCTGGGTTTGTCTGCTCCATTTACCGATTTTGTTCTCCTGATTATGTTCCCTTCACAATTCAGTTCTATGCTGTTTTTCTGCATCCTCCCTTTCACATCAACCTTGCTTAATTCTCGTATTTTGTCCATCTTAAAATTCTATAAAGTATTTACCTTCCATTTATAATGTTCTTTTTTCGTTGAAATACAAGTGACGACTGAGCAACTTCAATGGCGATAAAGCTCTCAACTTTAAAGCTTCCCAAGAAAATCCCCAACTGGGTTTGTTCAAAATCCTCTCTTTCTTCAACCAATCAACCCCTACCCCTTCTTCTGGCTTTGATTCAAAGATTCAACTTTTAAAGACTAAGCTTCACCCTGAAACCTTAAACTGATTTGTAATTTTTTTTTTTTTTGTAGAAATTTTGTAGATGAAGAGGAATTTTATAGTCAATATTTTTTTTCAACATAGATTGTAGTTTAATTGTAGTATAAATGCTGTAATTTTATAGATATCCTTAAAAATAATACAGCTTTATACAATACTTAAATTGATTTGTAGTTTTTTTGTAGATGAAGAGAAAATTTTGTCGTCAACATCTTTTTTCAACATAGATTGTAGTTTAATTGTAGTATAAATGTAGTAATTTTGTAGATACCCTTAAAAACAATACAAATTTATACAATACTTCAACTGATTTGTACTTTTTTTGTAGAAATTTTGTAGATGAAGAGAAAATTTTGTAGTCAATATTTTTTTTCAACATAGATTATAGTATAAATGTAGTAATTTTGTAGATACCCTTAAAAACAATACAAATTTATACATTACTTCAACTGATTTGTACTTTTTTTGTAGAAATTTTGTAGATGAAGAGAAAATTTTGTAGTCAATATTTTTTTTCAACATAGATTATAGTATAAATGTAGTAATTTTGTAGATACCCTTAAAAATAATACTGCTTTATAACTGATTTGTAGATAAATGTAGGAATTTTGTAGATATTAACATAAAATTAGACTTTCATAGAATTTGTAACATAACAATTTTAATCAACTCCCCCTAATTCCTAAGACCATCGCCGTTTTTCCCCTCCCCTTTCTTCTTCTTCTCCATTCCTTCTTCTTCTCAAAAAATATAGAGATGAGACACATTTTTTATAATCAGATTTTCCCCATGTAACCCTAGCGAAAAAAAAAGAAAGCTAGTTGTCCCCCTCTAAAAGCTCTCAGCGACAGACCGCTATAGCGGCTCCTTCTTCTTCCCTTCACTACACTTGAGTGAAATCTGGGAAAAAAAAGTCGAAGAACAGAGTAGATGGCAGAACAGGGTAGCTACAATTTAATTTCGAATTTGTTGAATTTTGTCGTTTTTTGGTTTGTTGATTATGAAAAAATATCGACGAACAACGTTTTTGCAGAATGATTTGATTTGAAATTGAAGATAACATCTAATTCGTGATTTCTGTTTCAAATTAGATATTAATGTCGGTATAATCAATTCAAATATTTAGTCCCAAATTTGTAGGCGCCTAATTTGGAAGGAATCAACTCTTAATGTTGGGTATTTAATGAATGCATAAATTTTGTAGGAAAAATATAAACATGACAGGTAATTATAAAAATATATATTTTTTTGATAATAAAGTTTCAGATATAGTATAGGAAGGAAAATAATAACCTTCAACTCATGTAAGTCTTCTGTTTTTTGGCCCATTTCCATTCACCTTCACACACTTGGCCCTTTTAAACTCTTCCAATTCACTCAACTGCCATTAAACAATAAATTTCCAGAGAAAATTCAAATTAGCTAAACAACTCATTTAATTATTTTATTTAATTAAAGTCCCTTTTTTTTTCTTTCAAACAACAAATAAATATGCGATCTTTAATTCCTTTTTGATCTTTTTCTTATTTGAAAAACCAAAAACAGATAACAGGGTAAACTTTATTTGATATTCAACTGAACTGGTAGAGAATTCTACCGTTAAGTAATTTCTTTCATAGGACAGATGTTGATCGAGTACATAAATTCTTATGAAGCATGAAAGACAAGAAAATATTGAGGCATTAAGTAATTTCTCTTTATTTCCTCTTTTCCTCTTGCTCTTCGACCTACTCACGGTTTCATTTTTTTCAGTTGTGAGGCGTTCTCCTTCCCTCGTCTTGGATATTGAGGATTGGGCAACTCGCGTGTTACCCCACACCGTGGGGAACCGCGATTGGGCGTTCTTTTATAAGCGTTTCGGTCCCAGGACTTCTTCTCGTAAGTGTTCCTACTTTCCGACTTAGCTTTGTTCTCTATCGTCCTTTGACTTGACCTCTCTTTGCTGCTAGGTCGGCGGGTTTCCAAAAAGACGAAGGCTCCCGTGCTTGCCTTTCGTCAGGCGGTGACCTTAGCCACAATGGAGTTCGCTCTAGTCAAGTTTGTACGAGGTCAAGCCCAAGCTCCACTAGTAAAGGACTCCGGCTCTCAAGATGTGGCCATCCTAGACGAGGTCTCTTCTCAACCGATCTTCCGTCTTGTCGATAAGTCATATCACGGCGAGGAATAATAACCGAGGAATAAATGGAGAGTGGAGATAGGGAAGGACGTTGTTGATGAATAACCGGAGAGAGTCATGGCTTTAGAGGTGAGGTCGGGCTCTTCGCCAGCTGTGGAGGCGGATCTTACGATGGGTGTTGTTATGCAGAAGAGACCCTCTTGGGTTGAGGGGGCTCACAGTGGCGAAGAGCTCGTGCGGGCTGTTGAAGGTGGATCCTCATCGACGGCCGTAAGAGGTAGTGATGTCCCTGCAGGGGACGTCGATTTTAGCTGTGACATCGAACCTGAGGAGGTACAGATTTTCACGGAGCGGGCTACTCGTGTGGAGATAAGGACGAAAGGTCCTAATCGGCACATAGTCATTCCCCTGAATTACAACCTCCTGGTCGATTCAGAACGGGTGGCGTCGTCCTTTGCTCCATTGTGTGCGGCGATTGAAAATAGGACATTGCATACGCTGAATGATACCGACTTGTATTTAGGCATATCGGGCATGGCTTTGCGGGTGAGTTTTCACTTATTTTCTCCTGAACTTTTGTGTTTCATAAGTCTCACTTTACTTTGGCTGACTTTCCTTCTCTTGCACGTCAGACTCTCATCCTGGAGATCGATCGTGACCGTCGAGAGGAGGAGAGAGTTACTCTCTATAGGCGGATGGAGTCTAAGTATAGAGAGTATTGTACCAAGTATCAGAAGATGGTCAGGAGTGTTGGCGAGGATGGCCAATTCTGAGAGTTGCGCGATGAGATTGGGAAGAAGGACGAAGAGCTGAAGGAGAAAGACGATGAGATTATGAAAGCCATTGGTCGATGCAGCGTGTTGGAGGAGACACTGAGGTCTAAGGAAGATGAACTTGAATTGAGTAATGGGGTAATGGCTGAGAATAAAGATCTCTAGGCACACGTAGCATCCTTGAAGGTCGGGCTCGAGCAAAATGAGGCCAGGGCTGCCGACTTGAGGGTGGAATTGAGCATTAGGGTCGCAGAGCTGAATCTAGCGGATAGGACCAGGATGGCCGCAGTGGCGGAGACAGCAGCTTCGGCGGGTACCCTGCGTGTTAGTAGGTCCGAGCGCACCAGTGAGGCGGAGACGTCAGCACTCAAGGTGGCAAGGTTGGAGGAGCAGGTTGGGAATTTGGAGGGGGAGTTATCTAGGTTGAATGAGCAGATCGTTATCCTGAAGGCCGAGAAGGAACAGTTGGCCCAACCGTCTACTTCTCAAGCTTCCGCCGATCCAAGTGTATCGCCGGAGTTATACGAGATGTAGGTTCATGCTGAGACCCAACTTGATGTGTATAAGTCTTTGAGGGCTGCTGGGAAGGTTTCCAAGGAAGAGCTTGCAGGCGTTCGTGTCAAGGTAGGGGCATCTCGTGAAGCCTGTGGTTATGAGCCTGGTACGCCCGGCTAGGACGATGATGATGACGACGTGGATGGGCTTGCTTATGATCCTTGGTATGATGAAGAGTATGCTGACGGGGATGATGCGGCGTGAAGCCTTTGTACTTACTTTTTGCTAGTTTTGCTATTTTTGTCATGGTGTCCTCGAGCCCTTTGTGAAAAGTAATGTAACCCAACGTTTGAAATGGAACGTTTACCTTTTTCCTACGTGTTTTCGGATTCCCGTTTTCTCTTCTTTTTTTTTTGCTGTGATGTTACTTTTGGCGAGGTCAAGTGTAGAGTAATTCGAGGGAGGTCGAATGTAAAGTGATTCATGCGAGGTCGAATGGAAAGTGATTCGGGCGAGGTCGAATGTAAAGTGATTCGAGCGAGGTCGAATGTAAAGTAATTCGAGCGAGGTCGAATGTAAAGAGATTCGAGCGAGGTCGAATGTAAAGAGATTCGAGCGAGGTCGAATGTAAAGTAATTCGAGCAAGGTCGAATGTAAAGTAATTCGAGCAAGGTCGAATGTAAAGTGATTCGAGCAAGTTCGAATGTAAATTGATTCGATCGAGGTCGAATGTAGAATGTAGAATGATTTGGAGTTGTGCAAAAATGTTGCATGTTGCTTTGTTTATTCATTCATTAGAGAATATTACATGTTTGTTCCATACATACATTTGAGAAGTTCCCGTATACCTAGTCCCTTCATCGTTCGGCCTGGAGTAGTAGTCGATAGGCGGAGCGATGAATCGCATACTTGAACTTCGAGACGTCCCCTTCATCGCCTCATTAAAAACCTCCCTGGTAAAACCTAATAGGGATAAAACCCGGGTGAGGGAAAAAGAGTACGACTTGGAGGATGTCCGTTTCAGAAGTTGAAGTATTTAAGGTGGGCGATGTTCCAATTGTTTGGTAGTAGCTTTCCCTGCATTGTTTCTATCTGGAATGATCCTTTGTTAGTTGTTGATGTGATTTTGTATGGTCTGTCCCAATTGATTCCTAGTTTGCCTTCTCTTGGGTCTTTGCTCGCCTGTGTTTTGGCCTTGAGTACATAGTCCCCGAGTTTGAGTGGTCTGACTTTGGCCTTTTTGTTGTAATACCGTTCTGCTTGCTGTTTTTAGGCTATCATTCTTAAGTAAGACATATCTCTCCGCTCTTCTGCTTCGTCGAGGTCTTACTTTCTGTTCTCGTTGTTGCTTGGTCCGATCTAATTGGAGTATTTTAAGCTTGGCTCCCCGACCTCGACTTGTATCACTGCGTTGGTCCCATAGACTAATGAATATGGCGTTTCTCTTGTGCTCATTTATGGCGTGGTGCGGTATGCCCATAGCACATCTTGTAGTACTTCTGGCCACAGTCCCTTGGTGTCTTCGAGTTTCTTCTTCATGATGTTTAATATTGTTTTGTTGGAGGATTTGGCTTGGTCGTTGCCTGCAAGGTGATATGGCGTGGAGAGTATTCGCTTGATGTGCCATTTTTTGAAGAATTCGGCGGTCTATCTCCTGGTGAACTGTGGCCCGTTATCACAGCTTATTTCTTTGGGGATGCCAAAGCGGAATATGATATTCCTCCATATAAATGTGATAACTTCCTGTTCGCGTATTTGGGCGAACACACGTGCTTCTACCCATTTGAAAAAGTAGTCAGTTAAAACCAAAAGGAAACGTACATTACCTCGTCCTGCTGGAAGTGGTCCAACGATGTCCATTCCCCATTTGATGAATGTCCATGGTGATGTGACTAAGTGGAGGTGTTCGCCCGCTTGGTGTATCATAGGGGCATATTTCTGGCATTGCTCGCATTTTTTGACGAAGTCAGCAGCTTTTTTCTTCATGGTGGGCCAATAATAGCCTGCTCGTTTGAGGCATCTGACGAGGGCTCGATTGCCGGTATGGGCACCGCAGTGGCCTTCATGTACTTCCTCAAGGACGCGCCTTGTTTGGTTCGGTCCTAGGCATTTCGCCAAGGGACCACCAAATGTTCTTTTGTATAGGTCGTTGTTGAGGATGCTATATCTGGTCGCCTTCATTCGAAGCTTTTTGGCTTCTTTTTTGTCTGACGGGAGTATTCCCTCTTGCAAATACGTTATAATATGGTTGCGCCAGTCCCAAGTTAAGTTTATGGAGTGTACCTCAAGTTGGTCTATTGACGAGTGGAGTAGGGTGACCACGTTCTCCTTTCCACTTATGCTTTTGGTTGCTGCTGCTAATTTAGTGAGGCTGTATGCCTCGGTGTATTGAGCTCGAGGTATTTGATCGAGTTGGCATTCGTCGAATTCTGACAGTAGTTTATGAATTTCTGCTTGGTAATTTTGTAGCCTCTGTTCCTTGATTTGGTAAGTCCCTCTGACTTGTTTGACGATGAGTTGTGAGTCGCATCAAAGGAAGACTCATCGTGCTCCATATTTGAGAGCTAACTTTAGTACTACAATCACGGCCTCGTTCTTGTCCTCGTTGTTAGTCATATCGGGGAACCATATGGATTGGCAGATGACTTCGCCTGTTGGGACCTCGAGTACGAGTCCCAATCCAGAACCCGACGCGTTAGAGGCACCATTGGTGTACAGGACCCATAGGTCGGGTAAGTTGGGAGAGGTACGAGAAGATTCATGCTCGACTTCAAGCATTATCTTGGCGCTGAAGTCGGCAACAAAGACGGCTAGTACTTGCGACTTTATCGCCATTCGCGGCTGATATGTGATATCGTGCTCGCTCAATTCTATGGCCCATTTGGCCAATCTCCCCGACAGTTCGGGCTTATGTAGAAAGCTTCTAGGGGGTAGGTCGTGACCACCGATATGGGGTGACATTGAAAATAGGGTCTAAGATTCCGTGAAGCTATGACCAATGCCAGAGCCAACTTTTCGAGGTGAGGGTGCCTCATTACAGCATCAAACAGGGTTTTGCTAATATAATAAATTGGAGACTGCGGTACCTTTGATTTTGCGGACCAGCACTGCACTTACTGTGACCTCTGATATGGCTAAGTATATCAGGAGGCGTTCACTGGGTTCAGCTTTGGCGAGTAGTGGAGGCGAGGACAAATATTCCTTTAGTTACCTTAAGGCCTTGACTCATTCTGAATGCCACTTGAGCCCGTTGTCTTTCTTGAGAACGTTGAAAAATTTGTGGCATTTATCGGAGGATCGCGAGATAAACTCGACAGGACAACTATACGGCCGGTCAGTTTTTGTACACGTTTCTTGCTGGTCAGCACTTTAGGTATTCCTTCGATAGCTTTGATCTGGTCGGGGTTGACTTCTATGCCTCCCTGCGACACGAGGAAGCCGAGGAAATTTCCCGAGGTCACGCCGAAAGTACACTTCTCGGGGTTTAGCTTCATGTCGTAATGCCTTAGTATATCGAAGGCCTCTTTCAGGTGGTCGATATGATCTTCTTTCCTTTTGGATTTGACCAACATATCGTCTATGTATACTTCCATTGTTTTGCCGAGCTGGTCCTTGAACATCTTGGTGACCAGCTTTTGATAGGTTGCTCCTGCGTTTTTCAACCCGAATGGCATGACTCTATAGAAGTACGTCCCTTGATGAGTTATGAAAGTAGTCTTTTCCTGGTCCTCCTCCTCCATGAGGATTTGGTTATATCTCGAATAGGCGTCCAAGAAGCTTAACAGCTCGTGCCCTGCTGTTGCGTCGATGAGTTGGTCAATGTGCGGCAACGAAAAAGAGTCTTTTGGGAATTCTTTGTTTATGTCTGTGAAATCCACGCACATGTGCCATTTCCTGTTTTTCTTCTTTACCATGGCCACGTTGGCAACTCATTGGGGGTATTTACACTCTCTGATGGAGCATTGGCGAGTAGTTTTTCCACCTTACCGCGGACAACCTCATTGATTGCGGCGTTGAATTTTCTTCTTATTTGTCGTACTGGTGGGTAGAATGGATCTATGTTGAACTTGTGCGTGACAATGTCTTTCAGGATACCTGGCATATCTGCATGGGAGAAAGCGAATAGGTCTGCATTGTTAGTAAAAAATTTATGAAATTTACCTGGTTCGGAGAGTTTATGGCTGATGTAAGCCTTCTTACTGTGGTTGTTTTTGTCTATTTAGACGGGGTCGAGATCTTCTATCGTTGACCTTGTAGCCTCCACGGCATCGGGGTCCTTGATGACATCTTTCTGTTAGTCGGGTTTGGGCCCCGACTTTGGTAATTGCTATGCTTCCGAGCCCGTTCTCATTTAACTGTGTTGAGTATGTACAGTCTTGGGCGATGCGATAGCATTCTAGGGCCATGTGTTGTTCGTCTCAGATGTTGAATATCCCCCACGGAGTAGGGAACTTGATTACTTGATATAAGCTGGACAAGATGGCTCTCATGGCGTTTATCCAGCGTCTCCCTATGATGGCGTTGTAGGCTGTGTCTTGGTTCATGACATGGAACGTCGTCTCTAGGGTGACGCCCCCGGCCAGGACGAGTAGCGTTATTTCTCCTGAGATTCGCTCAACTGCATTGTTAAAACCCGTTAGTGTTATGCAGCATGGTACTATTTTGTCCTCGAGTCTCATTTGTGCGAGAACTCGGGGGTGGATAATACATGCGCCACTCCAGTCATCTACCACTATTGTTTTTACATTAGTATCTGAAATACTTAAAGTAATGACAAGAGCATCGAAGTGAGTAAAAGTCAAACCGTGGGTATCTGACTTATCGAAGATGATACTGTCTTCGAGGTCATCATATCGTTCATGGGTGATCGACCGCTTCAGTTTATGTATGGTGGTGAACTTTACATGGTTGATTTCTGATTCGTCGCCTCCACCGATTTAGATGGTGCGGGCGGGGGAGGGCGTCTTTGGAGGGCCTTGGTGTTCTCGGTCGCTCATCAGCTCATTTAGGTGCTCTTGATGGAGCATGTTCACCACTTCTTGTCGTAGGGCTATGCAGTCTTCGGTCTTCTGACCTCGCTCTTGGTGGAATTCACAGAGGGCGTTCGACTTTCTGGTACTTGGGTCGGACTTCATCTTTGGTTCCACTTTACCTTCGGGCCAAGCTTCTTTAGTGCGTACACTATTTCTGAAGGGGAAACACAAAAATTGTGAGCAAATAAGAGTGGAGGCATACCTCTGTTATTTCGTTGAGTGCCTATGTTCGGCCTGGACGGCCCTTCTGTATGGCGAGGAGATGGAGGGATAGCCGCTCTAACATATGGTTGGTGCCTATCTCTGTTGAGGCGTGGACCTAAATGATCTCTTTGACTGTCGTTGCGGCGATCTCTCCTTGGCTCTGTTTCGACTGAAGTTAGCCGTTGAGTTGGACCGTTGAGGTCATCCTCGTCTGCTCTCACTTCGGTGCAATAGGCGTTGTGGATTTCTTCCCAAGTGGTGGGAGGGTATTTCATGAGTCTGATCAACATTTATCTGGTCGCCCTCGGCCCATTTCTATTTAATCCATTTTGGAAGGCTGCCACTGTATCCATTCTGATACATTTGGCAAGCTCATTCTAACTCTATTGAATCGGGCGAGGAAGTCCCTGAGCCCCTCGGTGGGCGATTTTCTGATGGCGAATATATCATTCACCCTGGCCTCCTCCTTCTTAGCCCCAGCGTGTGTGGTGACAAACTTATCGGCCATTTCCTCGAACGTCGTTATTAACCGTGCTAGTAACTGTGAGTACCATGTTAAGGCCCTCCCCCCTGTTAGGGTTTCGCCGAACTTCTTCAGCAACACTGACGATACCTGTTTCTTTGAGAGGTCATTTCCTTTCACTTCTGTGACGTAGTGGATGATACGATCTTCAGGATCTGTTGTGCCGTCATATATGCCACAGACGGCGCCAAATTATTTTACCAAAAAAGTGTCAACCTTTTCTTAAATGAATTAATAAGTAAAGTAGAGGGTAAATCCTAGTTAAAGCTAATGACTACCAGATCTGGAGATTCAATATGTGAATAAGGTTAGATCGCATCCCGGAATATTAAATGTAAGCAAATCGTGTCTAATGATTGTCAATAAATGCAATAAAAAGTGTATAGAGTAAACATATGTAATGGCAATAAATATAATAAGGAAGAATTTGTCACCCAAATATTAAGTGACTTGGATGAATCTTCTTCCTTACAACAACGTGGGATAATATAAAATGGGGATGAACTCGAGACCCTCAGATCATGTGAACAAAAAGGTATACTTTGAATCAAGGAATCAATAGAAAAGACAAGCTTTGTATATTCTTTGTGGTCAACTTTACAAGTGTGCTCTTATCAGAAAATTTCAGATCCCCCTTTTTTATTTATCTCTTCCTATTTATAGGGGATATTCTTAAAAAATCCTAAAGAAATACAACCGAAGGAATATTCAAATGGAATATTCCTCCGCTCTGCCCTAAATTTATAATACCATTACTTTCACACGTTCTCTACTCGACCTTGGTATTAACTCTCCTAAAGACGACTCCTCGTCTCTAAGCTACAGTAGGCTAAATCTTCGACCACGTCCATTACAACTGCTAAATCCAATTCAAATTTTGACCAATACAGAAACACCTTAATTTTTAAAAGAAAAATATTTTTAGCCCAAAAAACACTTTTGGTTAAAGAGAAGTTTGGCCAAACATATTAGTAGTCTCGCTTTGAGTTTTAATATATTAGGATCCACGATAATACATGGCGCCCATAACTTGTATCTTTGAGAACCACATCACATCGACTGAAAAAGTTTACCGTCATAATTACAAAATCAAGTTATAATTGGTGTAGTACGAAAAACGCAGGTCCAGTGGACATGTATAGAAAAACATACATATCAATGCATATTGAAATGTATACAAAGTCACATGTATAGAAACACATATATATCAATGCATATTGAAATATGTGTTAAATCCAATTCAAATTTTGACCAATACAGAAATACCTTAATTTTTAAAAGAAAAAATATTTTTAGCCCAAAAAACACTTTTGGTTAAAGAGAAGTTTGGCCAAACATATTAGTAGTCTCGCTTTGAGTCTTAATATATTAGGATCCACGATAATACATGGCGCCCATAACTTGTATCTTTGAGAATCACATCACATCGACTGAAAAAGTTTACCGTCATAATTACAAAATCAAGTTATAACTGGTGTAGTACGAAAAACGCAGGTCCAGTGGACATGTATAGAAAAACATACATATCAATGCATATTGAAATATATACAAAGTCACATGTATAGAAACACATATATATCAATGCATATTGAAATATATACAAAGTCACATGTATAGAAACACATATATATCAATGCATATTGAAATATGTGCTAAATCCAATTCAAATTTTGACCAATACAGAAATACCTTAATTTTTAAAAGAAAAAATATTTTTAGCCCAAAAAACACTTTTGGTTAAAGAGAAGTTTGACCAAACATATTAGTAGTCTCGCTTTGAGTCTTAATATATTAGGATCCACGATAATACATGGCGCCCATAACTTGTATCTTTGAGAACCACTCACATCGACTGAAAAAGTTTACCGTCATAATTACAAAATCAAGTTATAATTGGTGTAGTACGAAAAATGCAGGTCCAATGGACATGTATAGAAAAACATACATATCAATGCATATTGAAATGTATACAAAGTCACATGTATAGAAACACATATATATCAATGCATATTGAAATATGTGCAAAGTCACATGTCTAGAAACAATCACATTTTTAGAAACACATATATATCGATGCATATTGAAATATGTACAAAGTCACGTGTATAGAAACACATATATATCAACGCATATTGAAGTATGTACAAAATCACATGTATAGAAACACATATATCAAGGCATATTGAAATATGTACAAAGTCACATGTATATAAACACATATATATCAATGCATATTGAAATATGTACAAAGTCAGATGTATCGAAACACATATGTCACGACCCAATTCTCATATGGGCGTGGTGGCGCCCAGCACTGCCGCTAGGCAAGTCAACAGTGAACTAACCACACGAATTTTCTTTTTAATAAGTTTTCATGTAATTAAATTTTCCTTACTTAAAAGGTTAAGAAACATGAGATTTAAATCAATAAAACAAAAGCAGTTGAGTGCAATCATAATTATAGTAATAATCTGAAATCATAATGTCTGCTAGTATGTGCCAAGACCTGGTGTCACAAGTGTATGAGAAATAATAGATTATATAAAATGCTAGCTACTGTATGAAACGAAAATAGACAAAAATAAATGCAAAGGAGAGACTTTAGGTGCTATGGAACGGCTCAAGAAGCAACTCACCACTAGGCCTCTGAGTGACAGGGATGCGCGCCAGTATGATTGCCAGATGCATCTGCTTTAGATCCTGCACGGTCAGTACAGAAGTGTAGTGTGAGTACATAAATAACATGTACTCAGTAAATATCAAATCTAACCTCGAAGAAGTAGCGACGAGTGTGAGCACCTGATTTTTGACTACATATGAATTTTTCATCACTTTTTAGTATGTAAATATTTGCTAAGTTTAATCTTGATTTTTAGCCTTTATTTCACTTTTAATAGATTTATTTGATAAAATTAAAAATACAAAATGATTCACTTTCTTAAATATTAGTCTTATTTTTATTTGTAAAAGAAAGAGAAAACTCATTAATTTTTTTTTTAAGTAACATAATTCATTTTAGAAGTAGTTTGTTAGTGTTTTTATTTTGGTACCTTTTAATTTAATTTAAGTAGCATTTGGTTTATTTATTTACCCTTTTAAAAGAAATCATTTCCACAAAAAAAATGCTCACATGCACAGATATTCTCCATACACCTCACTCACACACTAATTCTTTAATATTTTCATTACAAGACAAATTTTGTACAGCTAAGCACACACTCACAGAAAGCTGCATTTTTTTTCTATACTTATCCAATTTTTCCTACTTGCTCTCCAAGAATTAGTAGTACTATATAACCATTATAAGAGGGCATTCTTTAGAGATAGAAAAAACAGAGAGGAAACCTAGAAGCACCACCTTCAATCTCCCAAGACAAGAAAGCAGCTGTCGCACCCCCATCTCTTCACTACCGGAATCCGGCGAGAAAAACCAGCGCCTCACCATCTACGGCCGCCGGACCCCTTATCAAATTCCCTACCTCTTCTTGAACCCTAGAGAGCAACCACTTCCCATGAAAAGAAACATCAGTCGCCTCCCCTCAAAAGCTCTCTCTCTCTCATTTTCTGGATCACCTGACCGCCGACAAGCTTAACCAGAAAACAAGCAACGACTACTACTCCCCCTTCTCCGTCGACTTGCCCCTTCTCTGTTACTGTTGTGACGGATATGACAGATTTGGCCAAAAATCCGGTAACCACCCAAAATAGCCTCGAAATCGTCCTAAACGACACCACAGGTGCGAGTCGAGTCGACGAGTTGTTCGTTTGAGTTCGAAAATCTGTTCAAGTTGGAAGGTTTCCGGCCGAGGTCTTGTTCGCGTTTCCGATTCTGACGTTGTTTTCAAATTTCGATTTTCCAAACTGAACGGTCATTGCTATTGTACAAAGTTTGACTTAGATATTTCTTTGTTAATACATTGAAGATGATTTCTACCAGTGAAGGTCCGTTTCTTTTTACTTTGCCAATATTTTGAATAAATAAATACATCTTCTTTAAATTCTCAATTCAATACTTGCATAAAACTAGCCTGCCATTTCTAGTGTGTTAACGTTCTTAGCAAAAATTTGACAAAGTTTACTTGATTGAAAGTTTTATTTAGTTTAATGTTTAGAGTGAGTTTCAACTTTCTGTTTTTATGATTTATTAAAGATAAATAAAAGTAGTATTCTAAATTGACAATAATTAGCTATGGCTATAAATTAAGTAAAGGGCTAAAGTAGCAAAATTAGTTAGTTTTAAATGGTTGGGGCCAAAATGAAATAGGCTAGATTTGGAGCTTAGCACAAAATGCTTTTTCTGCAAGATTTAATCGTAAAAGAAAGGAAGGTTCTCAATATAATTTGGGCCAAGAATGACTCTGCCCATGCGCGATTGTGTTACTTTTGTAGTGATCCGTTCTCAATAAATTTACAAATTAGCACATCCTTTATAAATTAATGAACATCAAATATTTTTTGTCGCGCTTTAAGAACGCTCTTAATCAAATCATCGTGACTATGTATACATTCGCAAGCCATAATTATGATTTCTAAAATTAAAACCAAGGTATGCGTTCGCGTAACATTGGGCGAAACAATCTTAATAACACGTTATTAATTGTGTACATGTTCGTACGATTTGAAAAATAAATATTCGTAGAAATGCTTTTAGGCGCGATTTTTAAACTACTATCGTGATTGCGTACATGTTCGCGTGACGTGATCCCGATTTTTCAAATAAATTCAAGGTACGTGTTCAAGCGACTTTGACCAAACCTTTTTCTCAAATAAATTAAGTGTTGTGAATTGTGTACACGTACACATGACATGATTGTTGACACGCCAAATTAAAAGAGTATACGTACGCGTAACTCGTATTAAGATAATTCTTTAGTTACGAATAATCAAGTAATTTAAAAGCGGTAAAAGGCAAAATGTACGTAGGTTCTAAAATACGTAACTAATTAAGTTAATTAATCCAGGTATATGATTGTAAAGCGACCGTGCTAAAATCACGGAATCGGGGAGTGTCTAACACCTTCTCCCGGGTTAACAGAATTCCTTACCCAGTCTTCTGGTTTCGCAGACTTTCAAACGGAGTCAAACTTCCTTTATTTGGGATTTAAAACAAATGGGTGACTTGGGACACCATAAAATTATCTCAAGTGGCGACTCTGAAATAAATAAATAATCCCATTTCGATTAATGTCACTTAATTGGAAAACTCTCTTATACTAATTCTTCGGGAAAAAGGAGGTGTGACAGCTCTGGCAACTCTAGCGGGGACCGAAACTAGAATCTCTGGTTCAGGGTTCAAGAATTTGAGCTTGTTAATGTGATTTTTACTTGGCTTTATTGATTGTTGATATTACTGTATTTGTGTGCCTAATGTGCTAATTGCCGCTCATTTACCGCTTTGATATTATTTGAACTGTATTTAAACTGCCTTCTTACGCCTCCCTTATGAGTCTTCTAAAAAACGGTGCACACGTTCGCGTGGTCCGCTTTTTTGTTAGAGGTCATACCAAATAAGAATGAGGATGGATCAGCCACTAGGCTAGGTAGACTTTCGTGCTCCCGGTACGTCGCTCTCACTTCAGCTCGAGTTTTCTGCTTGGGTAAGCCAGGTCTAGAACACAACCCCACGTTTAAACCTAGAATAACAAAATCTCATGTCAGATCCCTAGTAGGAACAATTATTTTCATCACGTGCATTTGACTTAGGGGACTCAACACAAAGGTTGGGTCCGTCTAGCACAGGTGTACCCAAAATAAAAGCCCATCCTGATGCATCTTACCTACTACGTGTGCATTTATTTGTTTCGTCTTTGTAAATTGACCGGTTAAAGAAAGAAGAACAACAGAAAAACCAAGAGTGAGGTAGGATAGAAAATTCACCCGATTTTGAAAAACCCCGGTATTTGAAAAAGCCTCGAAACTCTACCAAAAATTTTGTAAAAAGAAAAGTGTCATTTCAAAATGAGCCAAAAATCTTAAGTTCCACGTTTTCCCTGCTCCGTCAAAACCGGCAGAACTACGCGGGTTTGATTCTCACCGGATGTGAGATACATAGGCAAACCTCATCGGTTCCGGCCCATAATTTTCAAAAATTCAAAAATATTTTTCTTTACTTCCTTCTGTAGAAAAGTCTTTCTTTGAGACCCCAATTTTAAAAAAATCCAATTTTTTTTTCTTTAATTCTTTCTTTAGGAGTATTTTCGTAGAAGATTCAAAACAAATAAAAGATAAAAAATAAAAAATAAAAGTTTAAGAACCCAAAAATATTTTCTTTGTAGAGGACTTTCATTCGAAAAAAAAGAAGTAAATCAAATCAAAATCCAAAAAAAAAAATATTTTCTACCTTTTTTTAGAAGTCTTTTCCCCAATAATTCAAAATAAAATAATTCAAAAATTCAAAAAAATATTTTCTTTCTTCTTTAGAAATCTTTCTTTCAAAAATTTCGAAAAAATAAATCAAAAAAACCAAAATAAGAAATCCAAAAATATTTTCATTCTTCTTTCGAAAATTGAAAAGAAAATTCAATATTCAAAAATCTTTTATTTTTCTTTAGAAATATTTCTTTTAATAAATTCAAAATAAAAGACCAAAAATCAAAAAATATTTCCTTTTATCTTTAGAAGTTTTTCTTTTCAAAAAAAAAAAAAAAAGAAAAAAAATCTAAATCCAGAAATATTTTCTTTCTTCTTTTTAAGTCTTTGTTTCGGAAAAAAAAAATACAAAAAAAAAGTTCAAAATCCAAAAAAAAGGGTTAGGTTATTTACTTTATTCCCGATCTTTCCGAACTACGCAAGATCTGATTCATGTTCCCACATGATACGTAGGCAACCCACTTCAGGTTCGATCGAATGATTTTGAAAAAAACGAATATAGTGAAGAAAAATTAAAAAAAGAATGATAATAAGGACCGACTGAGTCCATTCTAACGTGTCTTTTGTTTTGAATTGTGAAGAAAGTTTTAGGTGGTCGGTTTGTGGTAAGCCGACAACACAAAATCCAAGGGAAAAATGACAACTGACATCGAAGCTGTTACAAGCGGTCATGAGACCCAGGGTCAGAGGGTTCAACAAGAGTCTACCATGGTTGAGGAAAATAGAGTATTGAAGCAGAAAATGACTGAAATGTGTCAAGCATGAGCAGATGGCCAAGGACTGCCCTTTTCTATTCATGGTTTCCTAGAGTTCACACCCATCTCGACTACTACCATTCCAGACTCATTGTCTGACCAATCCTGCCCTACCTGGGTTCAGTATTCATCCCAACTGTATGGTTATAGCTGGAACTTCTGTTGTATGCTCTCGGAGTTTGCCATTGACAACCAATATGACAATCACTATTGTTGTGCCTGTCTTCACCATCCCACGACCGTCAGTGGTATAAAATAAAAGTCATGGGTCATAATTTGCTACCCAGAAAGAACAGTATCACTCTCCTGAGTACCATTCGTACCTATTTGATCTTCCTGCAAACATCGAGAAGCATGTCCGAAAAATGACATAGGAAGAAATGAACCAAAGAGTGAATAACTTAGAATGACAATTGAAAAACATGCAAGGGTTACTGCCTTCAAAGATCTTTGTATGTTCCCCGATGTTCGTTTTCCACTTGGTTTCAAGACTCCCAAATTTGAAAAGTATGATGGACATGGAGACCCCATAGCCCACCTGAAAAGGTATTGCAATCAACTAAGAGGTGCGGGAGGAAAGGAAGAATTACTAATGGATTATTTTGGGGAAAGCCTTACGGGAGTAGCCTCTGAATGGTTTATGGATCAAGACACATCTCGCTGGTATGTCTGGGATTACATGGCTCAGGCCTTTGTCAAACAGTTCCAATACAACATCGACATCGCCCCAAACCGCAATTTCCTTTCCAGCTTGAAGAAGAAACCAACTGAAAGTTTTAGAGAATATGCCATTAAATGGAGAGAGAAAGAGGCTAGAGTTAAGCCACCTATGGATGACCACGAGCTAATCATTGTCTTCCTTTAGGCTCAAGAGCCAGATTATTTCAAAAACATGGTGTCCGTAGTTGGAAAGTCCTTCTCTGAAGCAATCAAAATGGGGGAAATGATTGAGAATGGTCTTAAGACAGGCAAAATTATAAGCCAAGCAGTTCTCAAAGCTGCAACTCAGGCTGTCCAAATTGAATCTGGTAATTTTAGTGACACGAATGAGAAGGATGAAGAAATCATGATGACATCAGGGTCGAGAAGAGGTCGTAGGAGAACATCTCGAAGGTATGACCAGCCTCATCTATTTTTTGATGACTCCCCTGAGCACTACTATCCACTTCAGAACTCTTAATACTATGTTGCTCCACCCAGTATGTTGTCCAGCCACCAAGACACCCTAAAAGGTGAGCACCGGCACCCCAAAGTCTTCATCAATCTCCGCCGAATTTTCAAGTGCCTTATAACCCGCATCCAAGCCAGGGGTATAGAGGGGAACAAAGGTTGAAAGATAATTTTACACCAATAGGAGAGTCTTATGTAAGCTTGTTTGAGAAATTAAAGCATTATGACATGATTGCACCTATTCCTCCAAATCATGTGGACCCACGTGCAAGAATATTTGACCCTTCTAAAAGGTGTGAATACCATTCCAATGCCCAGGGGCACAATGTTGAAAGCTGTCGCGATTTGAAAAGAGAAATAGAAAGGATGATCCAGGAAAAACTGATTGTGATCTAAGACAGTGACACCCAGAATATCACGCAGAACCCTTTACCTGCACATGATGATGCACACCTTGTGGGGATGATGCATGGTGACATGGAGTATGAGAATCCTCTTGGGAACTTGCCGACTGGAATTGAAGAAGGCCATGGTGATTCTGATGAGCAAATTTGTGGCTTAATGTCAAGCTTAACAATTGAAAAGTCATTCCCTCCTCACTGGGAAGGAATCTTGGTAGCTCGTTTTGATATTTTTTCTATTATCTAGTTTATTTCAGGGTTGTGATCCAGATTTTATTTGTTTTATTGAATCAAACCCTTCTATCCCTCTATTTTGTTTGTGTGAGTCTTGTCTGTCGGTTTTGTTGCTATTTTCATTATCCGGGTTATTTTAGGGTTGTAACTCAGATTTTAGGTTATTTGTCTTGTTGTTTACTCAATGAATTACAGTTTGTCCTTTTGTGTCATTCCATGCTTAGTTCTTTTTCCGCTAGTTTTAGTGATATGACATGCATGCAGAAATTTTGGCCAGATCTTAGAAAATTGATTTAAGCTTGATTTGGATAACTGAGAATAAGACAATTTGAGGATGAATAAAGATTTGAAATACTTTGGAAAAGATCTTATTTGGTTCGGTCCAACCAAATAAGAATTAAAAGTAAAAAATCCAAAAATCTCCAATAGCTTAAACTGGGGCAAAGATTTTATTTCACTTTTAAACAAGTCGATTTCAAGAATTGTAAGTCTACAACCCTTCATTTGAGTCTACTTTGAGCCTTCATGTCGCCCTTTCTTTCCAACCCTATCCAAAAACCTTCCAAATAAAGACCTCCCGATATGCCTTCAAGAATGCCCAGAGAGGCATGCAATGAGCAACGGTTGTCACACGATGTAGAACACTGTCAAGTTGTTCACAAAAGAAAAAGGAAAAAGAAAAATAAAAATAAAAATGAGAGAGTCTTACTAGTGAAAACCCTCACGGGCACTGTAAGACGCCGGTAAGTAGAGATAATATAAATGATAGAGACTTGTTGGTGAAAACCCCTCGTGGCACCACTAGTCGAAGGTGAGTCGTGAAGCTGAAGCAAATAATTGACACAAACAAGCCTGACTTCAAAGGTCATAGGAATGATAATAAGAAAGATTAGATCAGTTTGATAGATCAGGCCGTTGAGTCCAAAATGCATGTCATAATCATTAAGGCTAGTTACTGCAAAATAAAAAGAGGAAAAAAAGAGAAAAAAGGGGCTCTCCCTTCTATCCTTACCAACATGGGCATTTCTTGTTAATACTTGTTTCTTTGCATCATTGTCAATCCTTGTCAAAACAAGCAAGAAAAGATTTCAAAATCAGCTACCAGCTTTTCAGCTGCACAAAGTAAATTTGGCCAGCGCACTCAATTTTTACAGTCAACATGCATTGAAGATTCATGCAAAGGCTTCCCCTCCCCCAAAAGAATTTTGTCAGCATATTCGGTTGAAGCAAGCAATGATAGCCTCAAGGTTAATCGGAGATCCTTTGTAGTACCGAACAAGGACTATGAAGTGTGCACATCGTGCAAAAGGCACTTAGAAGTTGTAATTCTTTCTGACGGAAAAATTTCTCAAAAGCAAAAGTCGTTCAACATATCAGAAAAAGTTATCCAAGCAAAGAAATCTCTTTTTTGAGATAAGGCTAACTAAGCCACAACAACAAATGGTACTGTGTTGTGAAACAATCAGGGTTGATGCAGAGAAAAAAAGTCTCTTGAAACTAACTCAAGCTGATTGAGCAAAAGCCAAGCTGCCCAAGACTCAAGGCCACAAACCGACCACCACTTTTAAAACTGATAAAATTTTTGTTTGAAACATGAACAAAGCAGTGCAAGGAAGTTGGTTAAAAACAAAAAAAAAAGGAAAAGAAAGAAAAGAAAAAAAGAAGAAGAGAAGAGACGACAAAAGGGAAGTTTCTCAAATCTTTGCCTTTATCTGTCTTCCTCCTAGGATAAAAAGTCCTAGTCTGATGGATTTTCTCCCAATAAAAATCTTAGTCTGATGAATTTTTCTCCTAAGATAGGAAACCTAGTCTGATGAATTTTCTCCTAAAATAAAAATCTCAGTCCGACGAATCTTTCTCCTAAGATAAGAAAACCTAGTCTGATGAATCTTTATCCTAAGATAGAAATCTTAGTCTGATAATTTTTCTCCTAAGATAGGAAACCTAGTCTAATTTTTCTCCTAGGATAGAAATCTTAGTCTGATGAATCTTTCTCCTAAGATAACAAAAAAAGAGGACCTAGTCTGATGAAATTTCTCCTAGGATCAAAATCTTAGTCTGATGAATTTTTCTCCTAAGATAGGATACCTAGTTTGATGAATTTTCTCCTAGGATAGAAATATTAGTCTGATGAATCTTTCTCCTAAGATACCAAAAAAATAAAGGACCTAGTCTGATGAATTTTCTCCTAGGATCAAAATCTTATTCTGATGAATCTTTCTCCTAAGATACCAAAAAAATAAAGGACCTAGTCTGATGAATTTTCTCCTAGGATCAAAATCTTATTCTGATGAATCTTTCTCCTAAGATAGAAGACGTGGTCTGATGAACTTTCTCCTAGGATAGAAATCTTAATCTAATGAATCTTTCTCCTAAGATAACAAAAAAAGACCTAGTCTGATGAATTTTTCTCCTAAGATAAAACAACCTAGTCTGACGAATTTTCTCCTAGGATACAAAATCTTAGTTTGATGAATCTTTCTCCTAAGATAATAAATTAGAAAACCTAGTCTGATGAATTTTATCCTAGGATAAATGTCTTAGTCTGATGAATCTTTCTCCTAAGATAAAACAAACTAGTCTGACGAATTTTCTCCTTGGATACAAAATCTTAGTCTGATGAATCTTTATCCTAAGATAAAAAAGAAAACAAGACCCTAATCTGATGAATTTTCTCCTAGGATAGAAATCTTAGTATGATGAATCTTTCTCCTAAGATTAAAAAAAAAAAGCCTAGTCTGATGAATTTTCTCCTAGGATAATAATTAAAAAAAAGAAGAGGAAGTCTGGATTAAAAAAAAGGGTCATTTGTTCAGGCCTCAAAAAATAAGCATTGGGGAAATTTATTTAAAAGAATGATTTTCTCAAAACAAAAAAATGAAATTGATTTTTCTCAAATGAAAAAAAAACAAAACTTGAAAGAAAACAAAAAATCTTTCTTGATTCATTTTAGCAAAGGTACAGAACTCAGTAGTCTCATTTTTCAACATAGGGTCTCCATTCCCTAGTTGATTTTATTTTTAGACATAGGGTCTCCACTCCCGAATCGCTTTTCCAACATAGGGTCTCCACTCCCTAGTTGATGCCAGCATAACCTGATGCCAACATAGGGTCTCTACTCCCTAGTTGATGATTTTCCAACAGAGGGTCTCCACTTCCTAGTTGATGCCAGCATAACCTGATGCCAACATAGGGTCTCGACTCCCTAGTTGATGACTTTCCAACATAGGGTCTCTAATCCCTAATTGATGACTTTCCAACACTGGGTCTCCAATCCCTAGTTGATTTTATTTTACACATAGGGTATCCACTCCCTAGTCTACGTTTCCACTGGGTGCACTACTCCCGCCATTTTATTGCTTTCAATAATGAAGTAGTATAGAGTTTTGTTGCAAATAACTTACGAAATTTTCCTAGTGAAAACTGGGGCTGAAAAATATCGTTTGTTTGTTTTGGTGCCTGAGCAGGTTATACCTCGAGGCACAACACAGGTTTCGAGATGACCAAAAGAAGATGTCTCGATCCAAAGAAAAGAAAAGAAAAGCAAGAAGTTGAATCCAAGTGCAGAAGCGGAGAAAAAAAATATGGACACTGTTCAATACATGACTGAAGCCACAAGCTCTGCATGTCCCGCCTTGATCGAAAAAACTGGAGAAGAATGAGCTAACACCTACAGCTAGCAAGCATCAAAGTTCAAATCAAAAGTTTGCATGAAGCACCATTAAAAACTCATGATCAAGTTTCAGAAGACTTATAGATAGGAATCTTGTAACTCGTAGCTGATAGGCTTTGTTAGTTTTCATTTTGATTTTGATGTAATAGCAGAACCATGGACCGGAGCCTCGATGGAACCTCGCTCGATTCTCGAACTCATCACTCTATCATTCTTCTTGAACTACACGCGACCTGATTCCCTTATGACCCGGGATATGTAGGCAGTCCAAAACCAGGACTCGGTTGCACTCTCTCCTTTGTTTGTTTTCCCTTTTGAATAATGATTTGGTCAAAAATTAGTCACACGGCTCACTTTGTCTTTTCCTGAAAACTCTTCATGTTTTCAAGCAAAGAGGGGCAGTTGTGAGCACCTAATTTTTTATTACATATGAATTTTTCATCACTTTTTAGTATGTAAATATTTGCAAAGTTTAATCTTGATTTTTAGCCTTTATTTCACTTTTAACAGATTAATACAAAAAGATTCACATTCTTAAATATTAGTCTTATTTATATTTGTAAAAGAAAGAGAAAACTCATTAACTTTTTTAAGTGACGTAATTCATTTTAGAAGTAGTTTGTTAGTGTTTTTATCTTGGTGCCTTTTAACCTAATTTAAGTAGTATTTGGTTTATTTATTTACCCTTTTTAAAAGAAATCATTTCCCTACAAAAAATTCTCACATGCACAGATATTCTCCATACACCTCACTCACACACTAATTCTTTCATATTTTCACTACAAGAAAAATTTTGTACATCTAAGCACACACTCACAGATAGCTGCATTATTTTTTCATACTTATCCAATTTTTCCTACTTTATCTCCAAGAATTAGTAGTACTATATAACCATTATAAGACGGCATTCTTTAGAGATAGAAAAAACAGAGAGGAACCCTAGAACCACCACCTTCAATCTCCTAAGACAAGGAAGTAGTCGTCGCACCCCCATCTCTTCACTACCGGAATCCGGTGAGAAAAACCAGCGCTCCACCATCTCCAGCCACCGGACCCCTTCTCAAATTCCCTATCTCTTCTTGAACCCTAGAGATCAACCACCTCCCATGAAAAGAAACATCAGTCGCCTCCCCTCAAAAGCTCTCTCTCTCATTTTCTAGATCACCTGACCGCCGACAAGCTTATCCAGAAAACCAGCGACGACTACTACTCCCCCTCTCCGTCCTCTTGCCCCTTCTCTATTGCTGCTGTGACGGATGTGACAGATTTGGCCAGAAATCCGGCAACTACCCAAAACAACCTCGAAATCGTCCTAAATGACACCACAAGTGCGAGTCGAGTCGAGTCGACGAGTTGTCTGTTTGAGTTCCGAAAATCTGTTCGAGTTGGGAAGGTTTCCGGCCGTGGTCTTGTTCACGTTTTCGATTCTGATTCTGATGTTGTTTACAAATTTCGATTTTCCAAACTGAACAGTCATTGCTATTGTATATAGTTTGACTTGGATTTTTATTTGTTAATACATTGAAGATGGTTTTTACTAGTGAAGGTGTAACGACCTGATCGGTCGTTTTGAGCTCTAACGCGTCATTTGGCAGTTTAAGGCCATGAGCAGCTTCATTTCAGGTATTATTCTTGTAGGCGTGGTCAGAACTAAATTTTGGGAAGCTCGAAGTCGAATTGGAAAGAAAGTTCTCATTTCGGAAGCCTTAAGTTGGAAGAATTGATTAAGATTGGATTTTGAGTAAACGACCTCAGAATCAGAATTTGAAGGTTCCAGCAGGTTCGTATGATGATTTCAGACTTAGGCGTATGTTCAGAGCGGGTTTTGGATGACCTGGAAGCATTTCAGCGCATATTGTGGAAGTTAGTATTTTGGAAGAAATTTCATAAGTCTGGGTTGAAGAGAATTTTAGTGTTATTGATGTCCGTTTGGGATTCTGAGTTTGGGAATAACTCCTTATGGTGATTCTGGTGTTAGGAGCGTGATCGGAAGTGAATTCGGAGGTCCGTAGGTTATTTTGGAGTTATTTGGCTAAAGTTGGAAATTTGAAGTTTTTAAGAAGTCCTACCGAAAGTGGAAATTTTGATATCGGGGTCGGATTCCGATTCTGAAAGTTGTGGTAGGTCCGTAATGTTTAGTGCGACTTGTGTGAAAAATTTGGGATCAATGGGACGTGGTTTGATAGGTTTCGACATCGAATGTAGAGGTTAGAAATTTCAAAGTTCATAAAGCTTTAATTGAGTTGCGGTCCATTGTTTTGATGTTATTTGATGTGATTTGAGGCCTCGAGCAGGTCCGCATTGTGCTTTGGAACTAGTTGGTGTGATTGGACGGGGTCTTAGGGGCCTCCGGTGGATTCCGGGTGGTTAACAGATCGAATTTGGAATTTGAGAAAGACTGAGGGCTGCTGTCATCTGGTGTGACCGCACCTGCGGGACTTTGGCCGCAGGTGCAGAGCCGCAGAAGCGGCAATGGTGCCGCAGAAGCGAAGGTGGCTGGCTAGGCTGGGATCGCAGATGCGGTTGGCTCGCCGCAGAAGCGAGACCGCACCTGTAGATTTGTAAGCGCAGAAGCGGGAATGGGCCAGGAGCCCTGGACCGCAGAAGCGGTGACGGGTCCGCACCTGCGGAACCGCAGAAGCGCTCAAGTGACCGCAGGTGCGAGGGATTGCTGGGCAGTGTCTTTTAGAGACGGGAGTTGGCCATTTCTCTTCATTTTTCTCTTGGTTGGGTGATTTTTGGAGAGCTTCAAGTGGGGATTTTCGTCATCTATGTCAAGGTAAGTTGTTTCTACTCATTTCAAGTTAAATACAAGATTTGTATATAGATTTGGTCATGGAAATTAGTAGAAATTTGGGGTTTTGGTGGAAAGACTTAGAATTTGTATTTTTGATTTTTACCACGAATTGGGCGTGAAATTTAGAGTAAATTATATATTTGAGTTAGTGAGGCTATGGGTAAAGTTTATCTTTTTGAAAATTTTGAAATCCGGGCACGTGGGCCCGAGGGTAATTTTGTCGACTTTCCGAGCGGAGTTGGGAATTTATATAAATTGAATTGTTATAAGTATTAGAGTATATTTTCATTGGTTTGCCCGTTATTTGGATAGTTTTGGGTGTGGTGCATCAATTTGAGCCGTCGGAAGGGCTCGGAGGCCGGTTATAAATCTTCGGAGCGAGGTAAGTCTCATTTCTAACCTTGTAAGAGAGAATTGTCCCAATAGTTGAAATAATTAAATATGTGCTTCTATTTGTGGGGGCTACGTACGCACGAGGTGGCGAGAGTCCGCGCGTAGCTACTATTATGCTTATGTCCGGGTAGTCTAGGACCCAAAAGCATGTTTTATTTGCCGTACTTGTAACTTCACTGATGAAATTAAAATGTTTTAACCTTATCAAACTTGGCAAATGAATTTCTAGAAGAGATTTAAATACTATCTTTGTGACCATTAAAAAGAGAAATTGTCATTTTCTTGAGTAATTATTTTCCCGATATAGTCGGGGTGGACTGTTTGAATGTGTATGGTTATATGTGACCGCTTCACAATTTATATTCTGCGGGCGGGGTGATTTCTTTCACTACTCTCATGGGAGCAAGTCGTACGCCACGACAGGTTAATAGATGCATCTATGGTTCGCGCTGTTCGACCCTTCGGCAGTGCACAATTTACATTTATGTTGGTTCGGGCCGTTCAACCCTCGACATTTCCTGTGCATAATATTTATTGGATACCATCCATGATTTTAACTATTTAATTGTCTTAAGATATGAGTGGTTAACTGAGATGACGGAACTGGGATTTATAATTTATGAAAGAAGTTGTCCTTTCCTGTTGTTATATGTTATTTGATAGTAGCATCCATGTTTGACATCATACTTAATTATATTAATTTGATCTCTAGTCAGTGTCAAAGTCGACCTCTCGTCACTACCTCTTCGAGTTTAGGCGGGATACTTACTGGGTACACGTTGTTTTCGTACCCATGCTACACTTGCTATGCATTTTGTTGCATAGGTACATGTATATCTAGTGGGCCAACTTGGCGTCGTGGCACGGTGGATATGGGGACTTGGGTGAGCTTCACCTCTCGAGACGACCCGCAGCCAGCAGAGTCTCCTTCAGTGTATTGAGTTGTATTTTCTTTGCTATCCCGTTTGTATTCTGGACGGTTATTGTATTTCATTTGGTTTTTATTAGAAATTGCTCATGCACTTGTGGAACCGGGTTCTGGGATGATTTTGGGATGTACTTGTTAATTGAAGTGTTAAAACCTTGTTATTTACTCAGTAAATTTTTATCGATTTTCATATAATAAAATGAAAAGTAACGATTTCAAAATAATAAAATAGGAACTTAATTAATTATAGAGTGTTGGCTTGCCTGACAGTGGTATCCGACGCCATCACGACCTTAATGGATTTTTGGTCGTGACAATGTGGTATCAGAGCACTAGGTTCCCTTAGGTCTCCCGAGTCATGAGCAAGTCTAGTAGAGTCTTGCGGATCCGTACGGAGACGTCTGTACTTATCTTCGAGAGGCTACAGGGCTGTTAGGAGAACTTCCCTTCTTGATTCCTCATCGTGCGATTTGATTCCTTTGAGGCTTATGCCTACGTTTCTTCTTACTCAATCTTATGCGACGCGAAGCGCTTGTAATGAATCGAGAATTTGAGGAATTGTAATGGTACTACATATATGGTGCGTGTTGTTTTTCCATGCCTAGTTGTTTGGGGATATTGTCGTTGCTTGCGGAAGGATATTATGTTGTTTCAGCTCAGTAGTTGTATTTCTGAGAGCTTTGAGGATATGCTCAGGTTGTTATGATGCTTATGATTGGTCATCGCACGGTATTGATGTGATGATAGGATGCTTTCCCATATCTCGGGGCAATGAATGACTTGAAAGGAGGTCTTCACAAAGCATGATTCGAGATTTCAGTATTTTATTCTCGGCGGAGGAAAGATAAATGGTCTATAAATGATCAGGTTTGGGTTGATAGAGTGATGAGACTGGGTGTTTTCAAGTGTGGTAGAATTTTCATCTGCGACGTGGCATCGTCGTCCTCGATTGGATGTGTTTTTGCCGGTGTCATGACCCTTTGAAATTCGCCTTGGGGCAGGATATGGTGAGATGGTATTGAAGGAGCGGCTGTCAGAGATCGTGGTGTGCGGTGGTTCAGGATTGGATAGGTATTTCTAATGTTGATGGCTCGAGAAAGGGGATCTTCAAAAAGGGTTGCGGTTGGTAGTGATATATCGGTTCAAGTGCTGCAGGCATGGGTATTGGTTTGGGGCTGCAGCTGGGCAGAAAAAGATGAGGAAGGATATATGAGAAGTTCCAGACAATGGTTAAATTTCTAGAAGGCTAGGTGTAAGAAGCGGAAGTCAAGCAGTTGCTTCAAGGAGTGATTTTGACCAAAGTGGGAGAGTGACAACGTAGCATATGAGTTCTCTGGTAAGATAGCTGCACATCCTGAGGAGAAGTTTGGAGCGATTTGAGAATTCTAGTGGACGGTGGTTGGGTCCACGGGTTTTAATTGAAATGTTGGCTACTACGACGGGAGATGAGATGCAACAGGAAAGAGTTACTTGGTATGAAGAAGGAAACAATATAGCTTTGAATTAGAAGATATTGTCGCGCATTTAATAGATGTCCATGAGGAGCGGACGGACTGGTAAAGTTAGTAAATGAGAACGGGTGTAGGATGGGGTATTGATATCATAGAGATTATGCAGTACATCGTCGTTAGAAGGTGTCAGTTGGTAATTTTTGCAGGTGGGTTATCTTCTGTGAGCAGGTCAGTGGTTGTGTGGCTGACGGAGTTTTCGCGAGGGATTTACTAACTATTCAGCAAGAGGTCGGATATGAGAATGTGGTTAATGACTCAGAGTGTTTGTGAAATACTAACGGAAGGATTTCAAGGAATTTGGCGAGTTGGTTATGGGGGATCATGTCAACAATGAAGGAAGATTCTTGGTGAGTTACAAATTTGTGTAATAGTGGCTTCAGGCTAAGTGGGAGAGTCTCACCGCCTACGATTGGGTTGTATTGTATCTACTGGTGAAATTCTGATTGTCGGCATAATGGTGGGTTAATGTAGCCAAGGGAATAGGGCATAAGTTGTAATTTAAGCCAAGGAATTCTTAGGGAGTTCTATAATTGGACTTATTGACTTGTGTTCGGACTTTGGGAAGATTCAGGATTTATGCTTAGTACAAAGGTAATTTGCAAGGGAAGTGATTCAGTCGGGTACTTATTCAAGATGGGTGTTCAGGTACCAGCGAAGCCGTGGAGTTGATTATATTCGGGACCAAGCCATAGTGGGTGACTCTCAACAACGGTCCTAGTAGATTCAAAGGTTAGAATGCGGTGTCTAAGGATTTCAAGCCCACGGTATGGTTAAGAATCGAGCTTTCGCAGCAGAATTTTGAGAAAGAGAATATGGGTGGAGTGTTCTATGTTATCTTCGGCGTGCAGAGTAGCATTTGGAGGAAAAAGGAGAAGATTACTTCGAGTTCGTAGAAGGGTTATCGGAATGGGTATACCGGTCGAAGATGTGAATATGCGTGCGAGAAGGGCATGAGACGGTTCATAGGTTTGGGGACAATGTGGTCTCGTGGAATGGGGTCACTCAGGATGAGTGCGAATTGAGTTGATTATGAGTTGACTGGAGTTGTCATTAGTTCTAAGTCAAGTTAAGGATAAAGTAGAAGAAGTTAGATTGGTTAGCCGTGGTTGAAATGACATATTGATAGCAGTGATTAATTCCTTCTGTGTGATCAGGTTATGCATGTGATTTGTGACGGTACGTGCAGGGTTTGGCGGCCGCCGTAATCAATTTTATTTGGAAATATCCAAGTATTTTGGGCATGTTATGTGTAGGCGGATCTCGGAAGGATTATGGTGGTATAGACTATTACTTGAGGATTTGCATGTCTTGTGATTATGAGAATTCGCTCGTATGTTGTCACGGTTCCCTTGAATTGGGTTAAGTAAAAGGTTTTATGTGATGAAGTGTTTATCCTATTAGTGGTTCGGGAGTTAGGACGGTGCTATTGCGTATTGGCATGATTAGGTGCGGTGAGCAATATGGAATTTGAAGTAAGAACCAAGGTTGCAGATTGGTGTTAACAAGGATGTCGCGAGCTCGGATGAGCAAGGAAAGGGATTTAGACGTTTAGAGCAAGCAAGTATTGTCTTCGGCATCACCTGAGATCGGTGGTTGTGTAAGAGGCTTGGCGTTCTGGTTGCAGATTTCTTGGTTGGCTTTACAACATTAGTGTGATCGATGGTGTGGATGTGCCGACTTGTTACCTTGTGTGGAAGGTCGTGGGAGCGTGACCAAGGGAAGATCGTATGAGTGTGACATGTAGTCACTTTATTTATTGAAGATTCAGACTAAGTATAAAGAAGTATAATATTGTTTATTTGAGAGCTTATGTCTGGAGGGCGCTCAGTTCATTTTGGTTGTGGATGTAGGGGTTTTGCTCCGGCTATGATGGTTGTTCTTGCTCTTTATGAAGAAGAGTGGGTTATTATGGACCCAGGTAAGGTGATGCGAGGCTAGAATTCATGGTTTAACATGTTATATGCCCTACATTTTATGCGCGTTAATGATAAAATTACACTTTTTATGTGCATAATAGATTCTATTTCATGTGTAGGTGAATTGGAGATGGAAACCGAGCTAAATGGATGCAAATACATCAAAAATACGCTCAAGAGGCGAGGAGGAGTGCACCGGGCTATAGCCGGGCGCCAGAGCCCAAACGTCTGACCCTGCCTGGCATTAGCCAGGCGTTAGAGTCCAAACGCCAGCCTTAGCCTGGCGTTAGAGCCCAAACGCCAGCCT
>MDKI01132806.1:0-47694 GCA_005239505.1 Nicotiana paniculata
ATCTTCTGTGCGCCATGCTTAGTTAAGCCCTTATTTTCCTTATCTGTGATTAGTATAAACTGCGTAAATTCGATGTTATGCTTGTCATTCATTCTGCATAGTATATTTACTTTGGGACTACGGACGTATTCCGGGAGATCCCCCTGTACTGCATATTTATTTTTGGGACTACGGACGTATTCCAGGAGATCCCCATGTACTGCATATTTATTTTGGGACTACAGACGTATTCCGGGAGATCCCCATGTACTGCATATTTACTCTGGGGCTACATACGTATTCCGGGAGATCCCTCCGTAATGCATATTCATTTTGGGACTACGAACGTATTCCCGGAGATCTCCTTGTATTGCATATCATTTGGAACTACGAGACAGTATCCCGGGAGATTCCACTTTGTGATACATTGTGTTGAGCCGAGGACTCTTTTTACAGTAAAATTTATATTGTTTTTCTTAAACTGCTTACTGTAGACATTACTTATCTTTTGTGCTGTTTTAAATTGAATTATTTAGAAATCTAGTAGAGCCTTAACCTGACCTCGTCACTACTTGACCGGGGTTAGGCTTGGCACTTACTGGGTACCAAATGTGGTGTACTCATGCCCTTTCCTGCACATATTTTCGTGTGCAGATCCAGGTACGAGCTATCAACCTCGTGGTTAGACGTTGTTGTTGATTCCAGGATATTGCAAGGTATTTCTGCCGCGTCCGCAGAATCCTCCGAGTCCCCTTCCTTTCTATCTTATAGAGATTTTCCTATGTACTTTTCCAGTTTTTGTTAGAGCTATAATAGTGTTAGAAGCTTGTGATTGTATGTGACATTCCTTGTCTTTTGGAGTTATATTTTTTACGAGCCGAGCGGCATCTTTATGATTATTCAGATTCCATGTCTTTTATTTCCTTATTTATCGTATTTCTAATTATGTTTATCCGCTAATTAGGCTTACCTAGTCGTAGAGATTAGGTGCCGTCACGATACCTTTGGAGGGTAATTTGGGTCGTGACAAGTTGGTATCAGAGCATCTAGGTTCATAGGAGTCACAAGTCACAAGCGGGTATATTAGGGTCTCGCGGACCTGTATGGAGACATCAGTATCTATCTTCGGGAGGCTATGTAACTGTTAAGAACAATCACATTTCTTTGATTTCCTTGTCGTGGAAGTTATTGTCATCAAAATTCTAAAATTCTATTCTATTGTTTCCCACAAATGGTGAGGACTCGTACTGGGAGGACCGACGATCAAGCACCCGAGCCACCTGCCAGAGGCCAGGGTCGGGGTAGAGGACGACCACGTGGTGCAGTCTAAGCACCTACGAGAGCTGCAGCAGAGGAGCCCTCAGCAGCTCCAGCTGGAAGGCCGGCACCGGAGATTCCTGTTGCTGCTCCAACCTTCCAGGAGAATTTAACTCAGTTCATGAGCATGTTCAGCACTCTAGCTTAGGCTGGACTACTTCTGATAGCTACATCTCAGGCCGGGGGAGGGGCACAAACTCCCGCAGCCCGCACTCTTGAGTTGAGGGGCCAGGCTGATTAGGCACCATAGTATATTCTTATGCCCAGTGGACCCGGTACAACATGAGACCAAGGTAGCTGCTTCTAAGGCAGAGCAAATCTGACTTGAGAGGTACAAGAAGTACCATCCACCTACTTTCAGTGGACTAGCTTCAGAGGATGCTCTAGGGTTTTCTTGAGGAGTGCGATCGTATTTCCGCACTATGGTCATTGTGGAGACTATTGGGGTTTCTTTCACCGCTTTCCAGCTGAGGGGAGCGGCATATCAGTGATGGTGTGCCTATGAGCTGAGTAGTCCGGATGAGGCAGCCTCACTCACTTGGACTCAGTTTTCAGAGATGTTTCTGCGATAGTATGTCCCTCAGATCCTCAGGGATACTTGGCGCATGGAGTTCGAGCAGTTGCGTCAGAGTACTGTGACTATGTCGGAGTATGCAGTTCGTTTCAGTGAGTTAGCTCGTCATGCATCAACTTTGGTTTCCACAGTCAGAGAGAGGGTTCGTCGCTTCATTGAGGGACTCCACCCCAGTATTCGGACCAGTATGGCCAGAGAGTTGGAGGTGGATATCACTTATCAGCAGGCAGTGTGTATTGGCAGGAGAGTAGAGGGCATGTTTTCCCGGGACAGAGAGGAGAGAGAGGCCAAGAGGTCTCGAGAGACTGGTCATTATTCAGGAGCTCATTCCCCAGCAGCACGCTATGGTAGGGGTTTTGTGAGTCGCCCTGTTCATTCAGCTCTTGCAGCAGTCAGTGGTATTCTAGCTCCTCCTAGACCTCAGGAGCCTTATTATGCACTAACAGTATCCAGCATGCCACAAGTTCGAGGTGCTATTACCAGGTCGCCCAGCAGGCCAACTCCTATTCAGTCTTAGCCGCAGCATCCTCTGAGGGGTTGTTTTTAGTGTGGTGACACTCGTCACATGATTAGAGATTTCCTCAGAGCCAGGAGAGGTGCGCCTCCACAGTCTTATCAGCCTCCACGTGCTCTGTCGGGCGCTCCGGCTATTCTTCCAGCCCCAGCTACTGCTCCACCTCCTCTGCCAGCTCGAGGTGGAGGTCGGGGAGGTAGAGGTCGCCCTAGAGGGGGAGGGCAGGCCAGATACTATGCCCTTCCAGCCCGTTCCGAGGCTGTTTCTTCAGATTCAGTCATCACATGTACTGTCCCTGTCTGTTATAGGGGTGCATCAATATTATTTGACCCAGGCTCTACATATTCATATGTTTCCTCTTATTTTTCTCCATGTTTAGGGGTATCTCGGGATTCTTTGAGCTCCCCTTATGTATCTACTCCTGTAGGAGACTCTCTAGTTGTGGACCACGTATATCGGTGTGTTTGATTACTCTTAGTGGTTTTGAGACCAGGGCTGATTTGTTATTACTCAGCATGGTAGATTTCGATGTTATATTGAGCATGGACTGGTTGCCGCCCCATTATTCTATTCTGGATTGTCACACTAAGACTGTGACGCTGGCTATGCCAGGCTTGCCAAGATTTGAGTGGAGAGGTACCTTAGAGTATACTCCCCCCAGGGTCATTTCATTTCTTAAGGCTCAGCGGATGGTTGAGAAGGGGTGTGATGCATATTTGGCCTATGTGAGAGATGTCAGTGCTGACACCCCTCCAGTTGAGTCAGTTCCAGTAGTGAGGGACTTTCGTGATGTATTCCCAGCCGATCTTCCGGGTATGTCGCCCGACAGAGATATTGATTTTGGCATTGATTTGTTGTCGGGCACTCAGCCCATTTCTATTCCTCCTTACCGTATGGCTCCTCCTGAGTTGAAGGAGTTGAAGGAGAAGTTGCACGAGTTGCTTGATAAGGGTTTCATCAGGCCCAGTGTATCACCTTGGGGTGCTCCAGTGCTATTTGTGAAGAAAAATGATGGCTCTATGCGTATGTATATTGATTATCGGCAGCTGAACAAGGTTACAGTGAAGAACAGGTACCCTTTGCCTCGCATTGATGATTTATTCGACCAGTTACAGGGTTCCAGAGTATTCTCCAAGATTGACTTGGGATCTGGCTTTCATCAGCTCAAGATTCGGGAGCCAGACATCCCGAAGACTGCCTTCAGGACCAGATATGGTCACTATGAGTTTCTTGTCATGTCATTTGGGCTGACCAATACCCCAGCTGCTTTTATGCATTTGATGCACAGTGTGTTCCGGCCTTATCTTGATTCCTTCTTCATTGTGTTTATTGACAACATCCTGGTATATTCCCGATCACGGGAAGATCATGAGCAACATTTGAGGATTGTGCTTTAGACTTTCAGGGAGAAGAGATTGTATGCAAAATTCTCTAAGTGTGAGTTCTGTCTTGATTCAGTGCCATTCTTGGGCCACATAGTGTCTTGTGATAGGATCAAAGTAGATCTGAAGAAGGTGGAGGCGGTGCAGAGTTGGCCTAGACCGTCATTAGCTACGGAGATCCGTAGTTTCCTTGGTTTGGCAGGGTACTACCGTCGCTTTGTAGAGGGATTTTCATCTATTGTAGCACCTATGACCAGACTGACCCAGAAGGGTGTTCTGTTTAGGTGGACCGAGGAGTGTGAAGAGAGCTTTCAGAAGCTCAAGACAGCTTTGACTACGGCCCCAGTATTAGTGTTGCCTACGGGTTCGGGGTCCTACACTGTCTATTGTGATGCCTCGAGGATTGGCCTTGGAGCAGTATTGATGCAGGACGCTAGGGTGATTGCCTACGTGACCAAGCAGTTGAAGGTGCATGAGAAGAATTATCCGGTTCATGACCTCGAGTTAACAGCTATTGTTCACGCCCTGATGATCTAGCGTCATTATTTGTACGGTGTTGCCTGTGAGATTTACACTGATCACCGGAGTTTGCAGCACTTTTTCAGAAAGAAGGACCTTAATCTATTTCAGCGGAGGTGGTTGGAGCTACTTAAGGACTATGATATCACTATATTATATCACCCGGGGAAGACCAATGTAGTGGCCGACGCCTTAAGTCGCCGGGCGGAGAGTTTGGGGAGCTTGGCATATCTTGCAGCAGCTGAGAGGCCTTTAGCCTAGAATGTTCAGTCTTTAGCTAGACAGTTTGTGAGGTTGGATATTTCAAAGCCTAGTTGGGTATTAGCTTGTGTGGTTTCTCGATCTTCTCTTTATGACCATATCAGAGAGTGCCAGCATGATGACCCCCACCTTCTGGTTCTTCAGGATAGGGTCCGGCGAGGCGATGCCAGAGATGTGTCTATATATGATGATGGCGTGATGAGGATGCAGGAGAGGATCTGTGTGGTCAATGTATATGGGATTCGGGAGTTGATTCTGGAGGAGGCGCATAGCTCCCGGTACTCCATCCATCCGGGTACCACAAAGATGTACCAGGACCTGAGACATCACTATTGGTGGAGAAGGATAACAAATGACATAGTGGAATTTGTGGCCAAGTGTCTCAACTGTCAGCATGTTAAATACGAACATCAGAGATCAGGAGGATTACTTCAGCAGATTGGACTCCTAGAGTGGAAGTGGGAGCAGATCACCATGGACTTTGTAGTTGGACTTCCACGGACTTTGAGAAAGTTTGATGCTACTTGGGTGATCGTGGATCGGCTGACTAAGTCAGGTCATTTCATTCTGGCGCTGACTACTTATTCTTCAGAGGATTAGCTGAGATCTATATTAGAGGGATCGTATGCCTTCACGGTATTCTAGTATCTATCATTTCAGACAGGGGTACACAGTTCACATCGCGGTTCTGGAGAGCCGTTCAACAGGAGTTGGGTACCAGGGTGGAGTTGAGCATAACCTTTCACCCTTATACGGACGGGCAGTCCGAGCGCACGATTTATATTCTTGAGGATATGCTACGCGCCTGTGTGATGGAGTTCGGAGGATCATGGGACAAGTTCTTGCCACTCGCAGAGTTTGCCTACAACAACAGTTACCAGTCCAGTATTCAGATGGCATCGTATGAGGCTTTGTACGGTAGGTGGTGTCGATCCCTAGTGGGTTGGTTTGAGCCGGGAGAGGCCCGATTGTTGGGTACAGATTTGGTCCAGGATACCCTGGACAAGATGAAGGTGATTCAGGAGAGACTTCGCACAGCCCAGTCCAGATAGAAGAGTTATGCAGACTGGAAGGTTTGCAATTTGGCATTTATGACTGGTGATCGAGTATTGCTTCGGGTATCGCCTATGAAGGGCGTCATGAGGTTCGGGAAGAAAGGTAAGCTGAGTCCGAGGTTCATTGGCCCATTTGAGATATTGCGGCATGTTGGGGAGGTTGCTTATGAGCTTTCCTTACCTCCCAGTCTAGAAAGAGTCCATCCGGTATTCCACGTATCTATGCTCCGGAAGTATCACGGTGATCCGGCTCATGTATCGGATTTCAGCTCAGTCCAGTTGGACAAGGATCTATCTTATGTTGAGGAGCCAGTAGCCATTTTGGATAGGCAGGTCAGAAAGCTCAGGTCCAAGAGCATTGCATCAGTAAAGGTCTAGTGGAGGAGTCAGCCCGTCGAGGAGGCTACTTGGGAGACCAAGCAGGATATCCGCAGCCAGTACCCTCCTCTTTTCACAACTTCAGGTATGTCTTTATACTCGTTCGAGGACAAACAATTGTTTTAAGAGGGGGAGGATGTAACGACACGGCCGGTCGTTTTGAGAGTTAGAGCCCCGATCCCGTAATAACAGCTTCCCCCACGTTAATTCTGCTTTTGGGACTTGCCGGAGTGACTAGCTATGAAATTCAGAGAGTTTTGGGACACTTAGTCCCTAATTATGGGTTTTAGCCTTAGAAATCGGACCGTAGTCGGAATTGTGTGAAGACGGGTCCGGAATGGAATTTCGTCGATCCAGTAGCTCAGTTGAGTGATTTTGGGGTTAGGAGCGCGTCTGGAATGTGTTTTCGAGGTCTATAGTGGATTTAGGCGTGAATTGGCAAAAGTTAGAATTTCGGCAATTTTGGCCGATAGGTGAAATTTTGATATCGGACTCAGAATGGAATTCCTAGGTTCGTGGTGTCATTTCTGACCTGTGTGTCAAATTTGAGGTCATTAGGACTAGTTTTGACATGTTTCGGCTTCATTGTAGATTTCGGAAATCTGTTAAGTTCTTAGGCTTGAATTTATGTTTAATTCTTGTTTTTGATGTTATGTGATCTGGTTTGAAGGCTCGACTAAGTTCGAATCAGGTTGTAGGACTTGTTGGTGGTTTTGGTTGAGGTCCCGGGGGCCTTGGGTGTGTTTCGGATGCTCAATGGGAAGATTTTAGACTTAAGCAAAAAGCAAATGTTTGCTGGTTCTGGTGTTTCGCACCTGCGGAAGGGGAGCCGTAGGTGTGGACACGCAGGTGCAGTAGGGGTTGCGCAGATGCGGATTTGTCCAAGGCTGGATGGGCTCGCAGATGCGGCTAGAAAACCGCAGATGGGGGCTCGCAGATGCGGCCCCAGCCCAATTAATGAATTTTCGCACCTGCGATGCCTTTTTCGCAGGTGCGGCCCAATTGACCGCAGAAGCGGAAATCGCTGGGCAGAAATAGGGAAAAATCGAGGGTTTGAGTTCATAACTTCAAAAATAAAATTGGAGCTCGGGATTTGGCGATTTTGTGAGGATTTTGAAGAGGAGATCAATAGGTATCGATTCCTAATCCTATTTCCCTTATATTTCATCAATATATAATTAATTCTTCAACCTAATTAGGGAGAAATTGTGGGAAAATGTTTGAAAATGAGAGAAAGGTCCCCCCAATTGAGAATCCGAGTTTTGAGTGAGATTTTGACGTCGTATTTTGATGATTTTTGATTGAGTGTTCTCGTGAGTGAATGGGTGTTTGGAATTTGTGACTTCACCCGATTTCCGAGTCGTGGGCCCGAGAGACGTTTTGGAGAATTTTCCAAATTTCGCGCTTTAGCATCAAATTTATTTGTTAAACTAGTTGCTTGTAGTGATATTCACATTATGTAACTTATTTGAATTGATTCGGGCGATTCGGAGTTTGGTACTCGTGGAAAGATTGTGATTCCGGATTAATTTGAGCAGTCGAGGTAAGTGGCTTGCCTAACCTTGTGTTGGGGACTTCTCCCTGAAGATATTTGATGCTAAATGTTGTGTGGGTGCCGTGTACGTGAGGTGACGAGTACGTATGCGGGCCGTTATTGCAAAAATCTCAAATTTTTTCCTTACTAAAACATAAATTGCTAATATATGTATATATATATATATATATATATATATATATATATATATATATATATATATATATATATATATATATATATATATATGTATATAATATGTTTAGCTTAGATTAGGAAAATATGTTTACGTGCTTAATTGTCTACTTGATCTTCTGTGCGCCATGCTTAGTTAAGCCCTTATTTTCCTTATCTGTGATTAGTATAAACTGCATAAATTCGATGTTATGCTTGTCATTCATTCTTCATAGCATATTTACTTTGAGACTACGGACGTATTCCGGGAGATCCCCCTGTACTGCATATTTATTTTTGGAACAACGGACGTATTCTAGGAGATCCCCATGTACTGCATTTTATTTTTGGGACTACAGACGTATTCCGGGAGATCCCCATGTACTGCATATTTATTTTGGGATTACAGATGTATTCCAGGAGATCCCCATGTATTGCATATTTACTTTGGGGCTACGGACGTATTCTGGAAGATCCCCATGTATTGCATATTCATTTTGGGACTACAGACGTATTCCGGGAGATCCTCATGTACTGCATATCATTCGGAACTACAGGACAGTATCCCGGGAGATTCCGTTTTGTGATGCATTGTGCTGAGCCGAGGACTTTTTTTACTGTGAAATTTATATTATTTTTCTTAAACTGCTTACTGTAGACATTACATATCTTTTGTGCCTTTTTAAATTGACTTATTTAGAAATCCGCTAGAGCCTTAACCTGACCTCGTCACTACTTGACCGGGGTTAGGCTTGGCACTTACTGGGTACCAAATGTGGTGTACGCATGCCCTTTCATGCACATGTTTCGTGTGTAGATCCAGGTACGAGCTATCAGCCTCGTGGTTAGACGTTGCTGCTGATTCCAGGAGACTGCAAGGTATTTCTGTCGCGTCCACAGAATCCTCCGAGTCCCCTTACATTCTATCTTATAGAGATTTTCTTGTGTATTTTTCCAGTTTTTGTTAGAGCTACAATATTGTTAAAAGCTTGTGACTGTTTGTGACATTCCGGATTTTTGGGAGTTATATTTTGTACGAGCCGAGCAGCATCGTTATGATTATTCAGATTCCATGTCTTTTATTTCTTTATTTATCGTATTTCTAATTAAGTTTATCCGTTAATTAGATTTACCTAGTCGTAGAGATTAGGTGCCGTCACGATACCTTTGGAGGGTAAATTGGATCGTGACAGCAACTTTCAATTACGTTACGGCTACATGAGCATAAAAGTTAATTAGATGCAAATGTTACGGTACGAATAGACAAGTCATAAAAGTAGATTAACCAACTAAGTATATAAATGAAAAAAGAAAACAAACAAAAATGAAATGTCAAATTAACCCTCCAAATAGACAGATGGAGAGCTAATTATCAACTGAAAACATAATGCAAGTAAGAAATAAAAAGACATGTCTTTCCTTAGGTAAATAGGGTTTCCACTTTCTTTTTTTTTTCTCCCCCCTACTACATAGGGACGGGGGAAGGGGAAGGGGAAGGGAGAAGGGGGCAGCGCCAATCAAACTCAAATCTATTACATGGGACACACCACTAGACTATGTTTGATTTTTATCGCCTCTTACAAAAGTAAATATTAAAATCACTGTTAGGGAAATTATTTGCATCAAGCACAAATGACAACTCATCCTGACACCTGCTACTTGTGATTTTGAACTAATCACTGAAATGACCTTTGGAAGGTGCAAATAGTTGGGACTCAAAAGTTCTCTGTCTATCTGCAAGTCAGAAGATTTTGAAAAATATCAAAGAACAAAAAAACATTGGTACGTGAGATTATATTTTAGAGTCAGCAAACTTCGGTTAGATTTGTTAATTGAAAAACTAGAAAAATCGCAGTAACACTCACCATGAAAGACGATTTTGTTAAGTAAACTAGTCGCACCCAAACTATTTGAAAAGAAAATTTTCAATAGTAAAATAAATAGGTGACAATAAAACTAATCCAATACCTTTCAACCATTGAACAGAGCTGGGCGTGGACAAGTTTGGCTTCATCCATGTCAACTAGGCAGACAATTCAACCAAGCCGGAATAATCTATCAAAAAACTTGGAATGAGAATATTGTGGAATTCTATCAAGATTATGAAGTACATTTGAGGAGCATCACCTCATCTTGGAAGATCAAAAAGCTATATGTTTTAGCAAAGTATTGATAAGGTGAGCATACGCAAAATGCAACATACCCTTCTAAAAAGGTGTAAACAAAAGGAATATTCGGTTGTACCAAAACCAGTCACTATGTTTGCACGTCCATTTTCCATTTCATACTTAAAATGCTGATAATGCATGTTATTATACATAGAAGTGTCTTCAGTTTCCTTTTAATACATAAAAGTATTCAAACTTCCCTTTTCTCAAGGCTTAAGCTGACTAATAGTCCGTTTGGCCAAGTTGAAAAAATCAGCAGAAATATTTTTTTTCAAAAGTACTTTTGGTAAAAAATAGTTTGTGCTTTGGTAATTAATTTGAAAAGCACTTCTAAGTAGCAATTAATATTTGCCCAAACTTTTAAAAAGTGCTTCTAAGTGTATTTTTCGCAAAAGTGTTTCTCAAGAAATTACTTCGGCGAAGAAGCAACTTTTTTCTGATTCTCCAAAACTGTTTCCACTTCTACTCAAAAGTAATTTTTTTTCTTCTAAAAGCTTGGCCAAACACTTCAATTTAAAAAAAAAAGTACTTTTTAGCTAGGAGAAACTTGGCCAAACATACTATAAATACCCTCAGGTACATGATATTTAAAACTAAAGTCTGTCTGAAAGGAACCCAACCACTAGAATCTGTATAATGCAGGTATCTTCTAAAAAGGAACGAAATAGTTATCCCAGAATATATGCATGTCGGTAGATATATGTTTTTCCCTTTCAGGAGAGGTAGGAAAAGAAGAGAAGCACGATATCTATATGGGCTTATCAAGTAGACAGGAGAACAATATGAAGATTTTTTACATCTTGAAAATAGAGAAAACTTCTAGTATTTTTTATTTTTATTTTATACATATAATATTGGCCTAAGATAGGTTTACATGGAGTAACATGGTCTTGAAGATTGATATAGCCAACCCAACTTGTTTGGGACTGATATGTATGTGAAGAATCCCATATAGGCGGTGAAGGGGATGGATGGTGTTCATATAGACTCAGGGCGATAATCCTCACCTGATGAGCTAACTTTTGAGGTTGAGTTAGGCCCTAGGTCCATTTCTTTATCATGGTATCAGAGCAGAACCCATCCCAACCCGGGGCGGAGAAGGGGGGAAAGGTGAAGAGCCCCACATTGGTGGTGAAGGGGATGGATCTTATATGAATTTGGACAATCCTCACCTCATGAGCTAACTTTTGCGGTTGAGTTAGTCCCAAGGTCCATATGTTTATCAACATAGGTGTTATTGTATTTAAAAAGCTTAGCTATTAGTAACATGTTTAAATTTTACTATATAAAAATATCTTTGTTTTCTCAGAAAAAGGAATTATCCTTGGTTTCAACTAAGGGGTTAAAGACATAAGATAAAAAAACTCTTTTAAATAACTATATGAGTTGTTAAGACGAGCATTGTGCGTCTATATTCCTAGTTTATTGCAACTGTTTATCAGGCTGGTGTAGTGACTTTCAGATTTTAAAATCTGTCAGACAAAAAGGTGATCAAAACTGTTTGGATGCAAGAAATGAAGTTAATATGAACTACCCAAAAATCTAAACCCAATATTTTAGAATAAATCAAGTATGTATGAGCTGAAGGTATATATAATGCATGACAAACAATAAAACGTTAAGAGATTTCCAGAGAAAGCGTACCTGCGCTGAGTCAATGCTCTCCCAATGAAACTGACATATCTTACCAAGTGCGGAAACAGAATTATCATATGCCCATAAATTCTCAGGTTCAAGAGCATTGGGATGCGTAATGACTACATTGATCCTTGAAAGAGCCACTGAAATCATGGGATTTATTAAATACCAAACCAAAGCACTCCTAATATCTCATTCTCCATGACGAAAAGGGTCTCAATAACAGGTTGAACAATTTCATACCGCCAAGGACATAAGCGAAACAATTGTCCCTTGTGTAAGAGCTTTGAACTCGGTATTCCTTAATACACTGAATGATGATACCCTTGATCTCAATGTGAGGATCGCGGCAACAGCAGTTGTGCTCAGCTTTATTCAGAGTGTGTCGAGTTCAAATGAAAAAGAGCGGTTTCAACACAGAACATGCTGAGACTTTTCATTGAGTGGTCAAAGAATGAGCCTAAATTCTTGAGGCGGCAACTAGCGGTTGTTGTGGGTGCCAAGTTTGAGATAGCAGAGACTAACAGTTTGGAAGGCACTTGGCAGTTATATTCTTGTTAGCTTTGGTTGAGGCTAGGGATAAGGTCCCTGTCATGATGAAGAAGCTGCCTTTGTTTACAAAATCTTGTTTTGTAATCTTATTGAATTTCTTACTGGATATTAAGGATGAGCCTAGTTGGCATAGTGCAGAGATCAAACATAAGGACGTAGGGCAAACAGAGAACTACATTTTTGGTAAAGATTGTTTAGATCGGTTTTATATTGCATTAGGTGGCAAGACTGTTGTTCCTATTGCCATGGAGCAGCTGTCTGCTTATGTGGTTGCCCCTGAGTGGGAGAAACGCCACGCAGCTCTCATTGCACTTGCTTAGATAGCTAAAGGTTGCTCAAAGGTAAAAATCTGATGTCTCATTAGTGTATTTATCATGATTATATGATTGTTGTGCAGCATTTAAGAGGTAATTTTTTGCTAACAATTGCCCGGATATATAAGATTAGTTAGCCCACTTGCCCTTTATAATTAGTTTTCTTAGGCTATTAGCTTAAACCCACGGTTTCTCTGTATATAGGTGATGATCAAGTATTTGGAGCAAGTGGTAAAAATGGTTCTCCATTCTATCCAAGATTCTCATCCTCGAGTCAGATGTGCTGCAATTCTTGCAATTGATCGGTTCACCCTTGACTTCTATCCAGTTTTTCAAGAACAATACCATAACCAAGTATTGTCTGCATTAGCTGCAGCTATGGATGATTTTCAAAATCCTCAACTGCAGATCTGACTTATGTGATGTGAACCCTCTACAGTTGTTGAAGACTTCCCAAAATGCAATTGCAAAACTTGATCCATCCCCTCCATCTTGCCCCAAACCTCATCTGCATCATAATGAAATCTAGGAACTCTCAATTAAATGGTCGAAAGCCTTCTTAAGGTCCAACTTGCATAGTAAACCGGGATCTCTATTTTTCCTTCTGGAGTCTACCAAGTTCATTTGCCACCAAAGCACCATCCAGAATCTGCCTACCTTCCACAAACGCATTCTAGGAGGACGAAACAGATACGTCAAGAACTTTCTTGAGTCCGTTGGAAAGCACATTAGAAATAAACTTGTAAATGCTCCCCACGAGAATAATAGGCATGTAGTCTCTGATACAAGATGCACCTTCTTTCTTAGGCACAATAGTAATAAAAGAAGCATTGATACTTCTCTCGAAAACATCATTCACGTGGAAGTATTCAACGGCTTCCATCAACTCCCCCTTAATGGTGTCCCAACAGAGCTGGAAGAAGGCCAAGGAGAAACCACCAGGCCCGAGGGCCTTATCACCAGCACAACTCGACACAGCCTCGTGCACCTCCTCTTTCTCGAAAGCCCTTTCTTACCACTCATTGTCTCCCTTCGCTATGTGGTTGAACTCTATTCCCCCCAAAGTAGACCTCCAACTAACTTCCTATTTGTATAAGTTCTCATAGAACCCCATTATCGACTCGTTTACCTCCTCATCTCCCTCAATCCTCACCCCATCCACAACTAAGGACTCTATGAAGTTTCTCCTCCGATTTGCAACTGCCACCCTGTGGAAAAACTTGGTATTCGAATCCCCCTCCTTTAACCAGAGCGCCCTCGATTTTTTCCGCCAACTAGTCTCCTGAGCTATTTCTAACTCGACTGTTTCCCTCTTAACCTCCCCCAATCTTGCTTTCTCAGATTCATCTAACTCCCTCGCCCCTTCCCCTCTCTCTAATTCCCCCAATTCATGCATAAGCTCCCTCATTTTAACCTCTAACCTCCCAAAAACTTCCTTATTCCACCTAATAATATCTCCCTTGAGCAATTTAAGTTTCTTCGAAAGACGGAATGAAGGTGTCCCTAATACTTCGTAGCCTGTCCACCATTCTTTCACCTTGTCACCAAAACTTGGCACTTTCAACCACATGTTCTCGAATCGAAAAGGAGCACGCACCCCTATTCCTATGCATCCATCTAGCAAGATAGGCAAATGATCCGAAGTCAGCCTAGGTAAAGGAATTTGCAGCACATTTGGTAGCAGCTCATCCCAGGAGGGCGATATTAGAAATCTATCGAGTATAGACCTTGAGTTGGAATCCTCCGCCCTGGCCCAAGTAAACCTTTCCCCTGACAAAGGAAGGTGAATGAGAAAGTGATCATTAATAAAGTCAGAAAACTCCTCCATGTCCCTCGAAATCATACTACACCCTAATCTCTCCTCCAGGAATCTAATAGTGTTAAAGTCTCCCCCTAGAACCCATGGAATGTCCCATTCCCCCATAACATTGGCTAGTTCCTCCCAGAAAGGCACCTTGGACCCTTCTCCTACCGATCCGTACACTCCCCCAAATCCCCACTCTACCCCACTCACTATATCTTTGACAAGAGTTTCTAAAGAAAAAACTCCCTTCTTAATTTCTTTTACCTCCAAGATTCTATCATCCCATATTAGAAGAATATCCCCGACACTTCTCACTGCTGGGACCCGGTCATATTTTACCCAGCTACCTTCCCAGACACTCCTCACAATCACATCCGACACAACTTCCATTTTGGTCTCCTGAAAACAAACTAGGTTAGCACCCCACTCTCTAACTCCCACTTTGAGGATGGCCCTTTTGTTTGGGTCATTCACCCCCCTCACATTCCGTGAAAGAATATTAAATTCCATAAGTAACTATCTCCCCCATTTCCCCACCCCCCCTAGCCGATCTACCTTCCTTCTTGTCACACAACCGACCCCTTTTCTGGTACACCACTATATCCCCTAAATTATTTTTCTTAACACCTTGACCCAACTCCATCCGTGCACCATCATAAAAAGATTGTTTCTTAATCTCCCTCAACAGTTCTAGCACACTACCTTTCTTCCCTTCAAAAGAAACACCTAAAAACTTCCCAAAGTTTAAAATTTATCCTCCATCCAGAAGGACATATCCTATCCTCCAATCGGTGACGAAATTGGATAGGCGTCTTCCATATGTACCCTTTCCTTGCTCATGTTGGAGGAATACAAAACAATATCATTGCTAGCAATAGGAACTATAGGTGCCGAAAGGATATCACCATTTCCTTGAGAGGCACCAACCTCTGAAATTAACACCCCGCTGCTATAGGAATGTCAAGAAACGCCAGAAGGGCAGCAGCAAGGAAGAGAGCATGGAACCCTTCACATCATATTAACTGGAAGTACTGATCCAACACTAACATCAATTGGGGAATGCGCAACAATCTCCCCAGAACAAAAAGGAGCTTGAAGTGTAACCTCAACACAACTAATCACAATAGAATATGAGGGGGCGATGGGGCTGGGTCCATCAGAGGCGGGAGATCGTGGAATAACACCACCAGCTTTAGCTGGTGGTGGCCCTGAAGCAGCGGCCATCGAGTGGTGCAGGTCACTAGAGCTCGGTGAAGAAATACCACTGTGTGAAGTACCATTGGCAGAAGAAGAAGGAGCGACTGTTCTCATATGCTTATAAGCCTTATCAGACGCAGCTTGAAATAATCTAGGCCACTTAGGATCAATTCTAATAGAATCGACAAAAGTTGTTGGGCGCAAGTGAGGAGGCCCAGGCCTATACTTGCTGAAAACTTGATCGGCCCTATGATAATAAGAACAGGACCAGTCCATTATGCTTTTTCGGCCAGCATCACTAACCCAGTGGCATTCACATCTAGTCCTCCTGTTAAAATTTTGTCTTCTTCTCCCAAATTCAAACCTCCTCTCTCTTCTCGATCTAACGTCTGATTACGGCTTAGTCCACTGATCCGGTGAGCCCTACCCTCCCTTAAGAGACTGATTTCTCCTCCCCTACCTTCTATTTGGCCTTCCATTTTCTTCTTCCACTATCACAGGCATAAAGATAGGGCAAATTTTAGGGCTCAGTTAAACCTAATAACTCAAGTAGCCATCTCCCACCACAGTGGAGACAGGGATTCTTCCCCCTTTCCTCACCACAATTCTCACTCGCGAGAGATCGTGTAGGCTGCAAGTGACATCAATAAAACCCCCCCACATTCCCCTAATCTTCTTGAATAAGTCAAAACACCAAAGATGTACCAGGAGACCCACCATGTTAACAACCAATGATTCGCCGGTAAAACGAGGTCGAGACACCCATCGTGCTCCACCCATGTGTCTAGCTTGAGGAAGTTCCCATCGAACTACATATTTCCTTTGACAAGAATTTCTGAAGCTTGAGACTCATCGACAAATCGAAAGAGATATTGGGTGTCCCCTAGTTGCTATATTTCCAGCCCATCCTTGACGTTCCATGCTTCTGCGGCCCAGTTCCTAACAGCTTCCGGAGAACCAAACCATTTGGAGAAAGACCCAACCAGATAGGATTCCAAGAAACCCTTGCGCCTGAGAGTGTGCTCCTCAGATAACGAGAAGTGCAGCTCCTTCCCTACGTCGAGCTTTCGATGGCATCTTCCCCCAAGTTCTAGAGCTGGACAAGAGGCAGTTTTGATGAATGACATGTTTTCCAATTTTCTAGATTCTATAGAGAAATAGGAGCTTCTCTCTGTAGGATCCATCATATCTAAATGCGGCTATCCCAAAAGCCTAGCAAAGAGGCTGACTGAAGAAGAAGAAGAAGTGAGATCTGGTCGGAGAAAGTCTCATCCCTCGCTGGAAAATAGTGAAAGTTGTCGGATTTAGGAGATTGTTTGAAGGGTAGACTCGGAATAGCCTCGCGAAGAAGCTGCCTGAAGAAAAAAAATGAGATCTGGCCGGGATACGCCTCACGCGCTGGCGCGTGGCTGAGGAGTTGCCGGAATTGGGCCGCGCGTGAGGGCGTGTGGGTGGTCGATCGTCGGAGATTTTTGTTGGGTTTTTGTTGCGATAGTCTTGGCTCTTACCGTGACGACTTAGAGTTCGAAGCAAACATTATGCTGATGCATCGCAACTTTTCCAGTAGTGGGGGCTAGGGTTTTGGGTTTTAGTGTTGGGGGCTTAAATGGTCAAGTACTATTCTTATACATAGCAAACCATGGAATTAGCAATACCATGTTTTTAATACATGGATAAGCATGTAGAAAGACAGAATTGCCTTTTCAAAACCTTTAATACACCAAACCAAACAGTCGATAAGAAATAATAACAGCATAACAAAACCCAGCATAACTAATCCCAACATTACTAATACATCCTATTCAATACTATTCTTTTACACCCTACCAAATGACCCCAAAGTGGAATAACAGTTCCTGTCCTCAGGCAGAATATTATCAAAATCTGACCTTGCATTGATATCTATGAGACATATCGTCAAATAGTTTGCCATACCATGTTGTCAGATTCTTTCAGATAACCATATCTTTTATAGGTTTTCCTGTTAATTATTTTGCTTTACTGATCAGTACTAAGACTGCTAGGGAAAGGTGGTTATTAGAGTTACAAAGGATCTTCCTTAAGTTTCGCATTTTGCAGCATACAAAAAGTCAAGTTTGGGGATGAAATAATCTGCGCCAGAGGAAGAGACCTCCTAAAGGGGAAGTCTACGACCTGTATTATCCTTGGTGCATTTGTTGAGACATTAAAGGAAGACTTCTACCCATGGATTTCCCAGGTTAGCATGAATAATCACCTACACGTTTACTTTTTTCCATGTGTTGTTTAGTCGATTTAAAATTAACAAGTCATTATGCTTAAATCATGAAACAAGTTGCTTCAATTTTAGTCCCACTTCAGAAATTCTATATCGACAATGATGTCTGGAAAAATGCTACTATTGGTAAAGAATCTCATGATTTCATATGGTTTTCTTTATTCTTCAATAACCTCTCTAATGTCTTATGAGATGTTATAATTTGTTATGGTTAAGCACTGCTACCCCTGTTGCATTCTGCTAAGCTAGTGGTTGAGGAAGGGACTGCTGAAGGTGGAAACAAGTTGTACTTCAAGAGTTATCAGGCGATATAATTCTCGCTACTGGAGATGCTTTATACTTGGTTACCTTTAATATTAGTATTTACTTCTTTATTTTTTGTATGGGGAAAAGGTTTGAGCTCAATTTCTATGAACAATGAGATAAAGTGACACTTTGATTGCCATCTCATGCAGGAGCCTGAGACAAAAATTTGTGCAACTTTATTGCGTGAATTGGATTCATGCCTAGAGGTACGTCACGTTAAGTTGGTTTTTTTGTTTGATCTAAGTTTGTCGTATTCTTCTATAACGGCAAGGTGCTGCTTTTGGATTCTAATGTCCATTATGATAAGCAACACACTTGTCCAAGCTCGTAAAAATTATAGTATTCTTACGATAGATCTCAGTTCTTCTTCTTTACTAAAGATATGAGCAAGATACCTACACAAGCTCGTATACTCTTCTAAAAGAAAAGGAATGACTTAAAACCATATATATAGCGAGACTTGGGGACACGAATAATGACTAGAATAGTAAGATCTTCAGGGACTCGCTTGGACAATTCTTCTTAAAAAATGCTCCTATACACGGTTCCCGAGATCATTCTCTCTCCTGCTTTCTAGGACTGTAGAATAACCTTTTCTGGTGGATTCAGTCGTCGGAAAATAAGCTTTTCTTCTTAAAATTCCTCCTATACTAGTTTTTACCCGCTGTGAAGACTATAAATCCGATACCTTTCATTTATTTTCTAGCAGGAAACAAGACCTGAAATGGGGGAAAGCAAAATCTATTTCAATGCTCGTTTCAAATTTTTTGACATTACCATATGGTATTCCAACAAAGACACATGGTTTTACTGGGTGGAGAGAAGTCGAAACATGATGAGACGATCAACAATGAGTAAAAAGAGTATGGAATGGATCTGTTTTATACTCAAAAAGGCTTCGAAAGACCAAAAGAATGTGGTAAGGAGATGGAAAACAAAAGACAGAAGTTCAGAATACTTCTGCACCAGGAAGTACAAAGAACACGAAAGGTATATGAACATCTTGTCATTATAGGGGCTAGATAGATCAGTTATTATCATACCCGAGTCAGTCATAAATGCAGAATGGAAGGATGTAGCATTTAAGATAGAAAGTTTTATTAAATGCGAACCTCAATTAAACTTTCCAGCCCCACTCAAAATTACTGAAGCAAACTACCCATATGCCAAAGCAGTTAAAGAGAGTAAATGACAACCTAACATTCCTTATGGAGTAAAGGGAAACCCATTAAATGGAGCTATAAAGATCGCGAAAATTCCTGGAGCGAAGGATACTGGACTTCTACAAAGATACATCATTAGATATTTTGGGAAGGAAGTCAAGGAGAGACCCACCTTAGCATATATCAGGAGATGGGTCTCTGTCACATGGAGAAAAACTTTGGGGTGAATATGTAAGATATGGCTGGGAATTTGTATCTTTTCGAGTTCCCAAATAGGAACATGGCTGAATAGATCATCCAAGGAGAATGGAGATGGAAGAATCAATGGTTCTACCTAGAATGGTGGAACCCCATTGCTGGATGTATACCTAACTCCCTTTCAATCAAAACTACATGGATCAGAGCCATGGGAGTACCTCTGCACTTGTGGTCCCAAAAGATCTTAAAAGAAATTGGAGAACTATGCGGTGGGTGGATAGCTACCGAGGAAGAGACGTAGCTTAGGAACCATCTACAATGATGGGCTAGGATGAAAATAGAAGGCGATGGTCAGAATATACCATCACAGATTACCATTAAGAGAGACGGGGTAAAATATTTTATCCCAATATGGGAGGAAAAACAAACTCCTTTTGAGTTAGGGTCGCCGGAGAAGATGGAGTTGTCTTAGATGTTGAAGACCAATGAAACACTCAATGGGTCGAAGCCTCTGAAAAACCTTAGGGTAAAGACCTCCTATGTAATAGAAGAGAAGGACAATCAACTGTCTGTGGAGCATGTAGGATGTATCAAAAGTTGTTTTAAATTTAATGAGGAGGTACGTGCTAGGCATGCAGATGGATTGGGGGAAGGGAAATTATTGGGCTCTTTTAGTGACGGATCTGTAACACCAATTGGGACTAATTTTTCATCCTAAGTCATTTAATGACTTCCAACAAATACCCACAGAAGACATAAGGATCGACTTCTGCTTAGAAGAACTGAAGGCAGCGTCTCACTCAAACCAGAAGGTTTTTCCAAACAACCAACCATAAAATATCGAGGAAATTGAAAGAGTGGGTAGCTACACTGGGAATGCAATAATTTGCATGGGACCAAAAGTATAAATTGGGGCAGGGATACAGGAAGAAAAGGAAGAAGATGCTATGGCCATAATCAATGCGGGAGAAGACAAATCAAGGGTTGAACCTGGGCAACAACAACAATTGAGCCAACTCAATTCGGGGATTAATGATGAAGATTGGGGAGTCGAAGATGTTATTCCTATCTCAGTTCAACATTATAATTCATTCCCAGAAAAAGAGATGAATGCAACACTTTGGGTACATCAGAATTTTAATCAGATTGAGTAAGATGTTTGGGGTGGATTTTCAGGGTCATGAAGAAGAAGCTTTGGAGCTTCTATTTCAAATCGATAGCTGTAGACATATTAGAAGGATGGAATCAGATTCAGATATCAAAAAGAATAGATTCAAAGGTAAGAAAGAGTTGAAAGATCTAGTCTCTTTTGATGTCAAGTTCAAAAGTAATGGAAAAAGAAGTATGGGGAACAATTTACCAGTTATTGAATTATGTTGATTAATTTAGTATCATGGAATGTTAGGGGTTTGAACGATTTGGCTAAGAGGAGGATTATAAAAAGTCTAGTGCGAGAGTGGAAGGCAGATATTATCTGCTTTCAGGAAATAAAATTAGAGGGGGATATAAAAGTGGTTATTAGTCAGATTTGGGGAGGGAGATGGGTGAGGTATGCATGTTTGGAAGCTAGTGGTACCATATGGGGTATTGCAATGCTATGAGATTGTAGAGTTTGGGAAGGAGAGGTGTGACGAATAGGATCTTATACTCTGACATGTAAATTCAAGGCTCTTTTGCAGAATTTCACATGTCATGTCACAAGAGTATATGCTCCTAATTGTGAAAATGAAAGGAGAGTTATTTGGGAGGAAATAGGTACATTAAGAGATTTGATGGAAGGGCCATGGGATGTTTGTGGTGATTTTAATGCCACTAGATTTCCTTCTGAAAAAAGGAATTGCAACAGAAGGTCTGGAGCTATGGTGGAGTTCTCAGAGTTTATTGAAGACATGGAACTTTTTGAACTTCAATTAGAAGGGGGAATCTTTACTTGGTTCAAATGAGATAATCAGGTCATTGCATCCAAAATTGAGAGAATCTTAATTTCAGAAGAGTGGGATGGCAGATTCAGGAACATAAAACAAGTTCTCCTCCAAAGACTGATATCAGACCATGTTCCTATCTCACTACAATGTAGGTCTTGGGAGCAAACCAAATCCTACTTTAGGTTTGATAACTGGTGGCTGAACACTAAAGGCTTTGTAGAGAAGATTAGAGAATAGTGGACCTCATTTGAATTTCATGGGATGCCAGACTATGTGTTAGCATGCAAACTTAAAGCTTTAAAGGGAAAAATCAGAGAATGGAGCAGAATTAGCCAAGGAAATTTGGGGGTTCAAAGATCTGACTTGCTAAAACAACTGGCAGTCTTTGATACTATTCAAGAAACAAGAGCACTGAAAGAGGAGGAATCTGTGAGGAAGGCATGTATCCTCATGGAATATGAGGAACACCTGAAAAATGAAGAAGTTGCATGGAGGCAAAGATCCAAGGCTCTTTGGATTAAGGAAGGAGAAAGAAACACTAAGTTTTTTCACCAAACTGCTAATGCACATAAAAGATTCAACAACATTGATCAACTAGTGGTGAATGATGAAATAATTGAGGAACCATGAAGAATCAAGTTTGAGATCATTGAATTCTCTACAAGAATTTCTACTAAGAGGCTATGGAATGGAGACCTCAAGTTAACTTTGAAAACTGTCCCACAATATCAAAAGAAGAATAGGAGCTTGTACAAAGAAACTTTGAAGATACAAGAAGTTTTGACATGTCTGAAGCTATGTGCAGCAGATAAGGCTCCGGGGCCTGATGGCTACACTATGGGTTTCTTCATCAAATGTTGGGACATTTTGAAGCAAGATATCATGGAGGATCTTCATAATTTCCACTCTCAATAATTGTTTGAAAGAAGTTTCAATGCAACATACATAACCTTGATTCCTAAGAAGACTGGAGCCAAGGAATTAAGGGACTTCAGGCCTATAAGCTTAATAGGCAGCTTTATAAGCTTCTTTCAAAGGTTCTAACAGAGAGATTCAAAAGGGTGATAAACAAACCGGTGGATGCACAACAGATGAATTTTATCAAAGGAAGACAAATAATGGATGCTATACTAATAGCCAATGAAGTAGTAGATTCGAGAAATAAACTAAAAGAGCCAGGAATTTTGTGCAAACTAGACATTGAGAAGGCATACGATCATGTTAATTGGAGATTCTTGTTGAAAATGTTGGAACTAATGGGTTTTGGGAAGAAATGGATCAATTGGGTGAGTGCGTGTATCTCTTCAATTAAATTCTCCATTCTCATTAATGGATCCTCTGCACACAGAGGGCTTAGACAAAGAGATCCCCTATCTCCTTTTCTCTTCATAATAGCTATGGAGGGTCTGAACAATATGGTCAAAACTGCAAAAATCAATGGATGGATCAAAGGATTTAAGGTAGTAAGAATCGGAAACAACAACCTGGAGATTACACATCTCCAATATGCCGACGACACCCTAATTTTTTCTTATGCAAAAGAGGAGCAGTTGAGATATTTGAGAATTATCCTTGTTTTTATGAAGATATCTCAGGAGTACATATCAATTGAAAAAAATCCACCTTTACCCAATTAATGTTGTGCCTGAGATGGAGCAACTATCTATGATTTTGGGAGGTGTAGTAGGATCTCTTCCTGCTATCTATCTTGGTATGCCTTTAGGTGCCACGTCTAAGTCTGAGAAGATATGGAATACAATCATTGAAAAATGTGAGAAGAAGTTATCCAAAAGGAAAGCTCAGTATCTATCTATGGGAGGACGATTGATTCTGATCAATTAAGTACTTGACTCACTTCCTACCTACATGATGTCACTCTTTCCCATCCCTGTAAGTTTCATTCAGAGATTGGATAGACTCAAAAGATTTTTATTTTGGCAAGGAAACAAAGAAAAATGGGGGTTTCTCTTAGTTAAATGGAAATCTCTCACTATTGGCAAAGACAAACGTGGGCTAGGAATCAAGAATTTAAAGAATCAAAGCAAGGCCCTTAAGATGAAGTGGTTATGAAGATTCTCTCAAGAACCTCAAACCCTATGGAGTAATGTCATTAAAGCTAAATATGGAGAGGAAAATAACTGGGTTTCAAAGGAAGTCAACACAATATATGGGGTTAACCAATCTTACATCAGAGTAGAAAATAGTACCAAAATTTCCTTCTGGAAGGATAATTGGATGGGATTTGGAAGCTTGATGGAACTATTCCCTGATATGTATGGCTTAGCTCGTCACCAACAAAAGACAATAGCTGAAATGTGAACTCCTCAAGGTTGGGATCTGATACTTAGAAGAAGGTTAAATGATTGGGAACTGACTAGGTTGACTGAGCTTTACAAGCAACCGGAAGCCTTTTACGGCTTTCAGAATGGAAGGGATTCACTATGGTGGAAGGGCAAAAAAAGAGGCATCTATAAAGTGAATGAGGCATATAAGATGCTTAATCATACTAACATATAGAATACTAATTGGCCATGGAAACATATATGGAAAGTCAAGATACCTTAAAAGGTATCTTGTTTCACTTGGTTACTTGCAAATGAGGCAGTTATGATCCAGGATAATCTTATGAAGAGAGGGATCACACTGTGCTCTAGGTGCTTTTTATGTGGGGAAACAGATGAGGCAGTTAGCCATCTATTTTTACACTGCGGGATCACATATCAACTATGGAAGATATTCATTAATCTCAGAGGTATCTCATGGACAATGCCCTCTAAGATTGCTGAAGTGCTCACTAGTCGGGATGAAGCTGGAACTGGAGCGGAAAGCAGAGATAGATGGAGGATTGTCCCTGTATGTATATGGTGGACAATCTAGAAGGAGAGGAACTCTAGATGTTTTGAGGACATAAGCAATTCAATGAATAAGATCAAAATGAATTGTGTCCTACTTTTTATTTTTGGTGTAAACAAAAGTGGACAGAAGATACTGTATCAATCCTAGAAGCCCTAGAATACTGCTAGGACTGTAGCTCAGTAGTCTTTCCTTTTGTTTCTTGTAAATATGGTTTCAGTACAACCTATGTACTATTATATATCAATACACACAAATGTTACCTTCTAAAAAAAAAGATCTTCAGGGATCAAGTACAATAGGAGCTCCTGGCTTGACTCTTAGTCTGTGTGAGTGCATGTAGGATTTACAGTTCTTCCTACAAAAAGACATAGTAGGACCATATGAAAATGCTTATAGTTGAAATTGAAGTAGAATTTACAAAACATCTCATTATGACTAAAGTTCCCTTGACATAGATAGGTAAGATTGACAAACAAATTATTAATATGTTGTAGATTGACTCCATATGGAAACTTCTTTTCAGTAAATCACTGTTAAGCCAACTAATGAGATGTTTCATGATTACTTTCAAAGAAGAAACTGCATTAATTGTAGAAATTAGGTGAGTTAGAATGGCAAATTTTCACTTATTATGGTCCTTTTTGTGTATTGTTTCAGATATGTGGACCACTTCTCAATGAAAATCAGGTTCTTAACATCTTCAATGAGATAAAGCACATACTTACAGAAAGTTCACGTAGAAAAGGAGAACTCACAGAGAGAGCAAAATCAGAAGACTTTGATGCTGAGGAGGCTGAATTGATGAGAGAGGAAAGGGAGCAAGAAGTAGAAATTTTCAAAAATGTAAATATGTTCCATAAGAGAGTGAAGTTCAGATATAACTCATAACCCTTGCTATACAAGCTGTTAGAAATTGGGCTTGGGCGGGTAAACCACGTAGACTGACCCGACCCGGTCTATGACCCAACTAAAAGAGATAAACTTTAAAAGGAATTTGTAAGAAGTTAGAACTACCACTATGTACGTGGATTTAGTGGACAGTTGTTTTTTACAACGTAAAAAGCATAAAACTGACAACTTCAGTTTCTCTCTAAGCATATAAACATATTCATATCTTCACTTTAAGGTGATATATTAAAAAAAAACATACACAAAACAAAAACATACAAGAATCAGGACATCTAGTTGGTGATTTGTGCTTCGTTTCCTAGAGATTCGAAGTCATACTTAGGCAATTTGGACGGTGGTAAGTTCATCAATTTCCGCTGCAAAACAAGGTACACAAATCTTTGTTCTTACCTCTATATTAATTGCCGACATTGGTATCAAGAGCCATGAGTTATTTGTTTCCTAGTTTATATTTCTCTTTTTCGAGACAGTATACGAACTGTCCTATTTACTGATGCAAAAGTAATTTTTTTGGTGGCATCTTATGTATGATGTCGTGGGAATATATTTGTCCCAGTTTGCGTCATCTTTAAATTTTATGAAGTAGTAATTAAAGAGGAAAGGGTTTGATAATTCATAAACTTGGATTCATCTATATTTGGTATATTTTTCTTTCATGTGTTGCACGGAAATAATATTGATGAAACTAAGACACGTGAGATAAAGTTTTTCTTGTAAAAAAAAAATCTTTAAAGAAACTATACATGTCTGTGCACATATAAAGTTTTGGGTTATGAGATGTATTACGTCTGCGATCTCTAGCCTTTAACAGCCAATAAGGCTTGGAATGCTTTATCCTGCATTCTCCCAACATGTGCTTTTGGATCTCTGATTATAATAAAAGCATCAGCTTTATTTTCTTTAGTTTGGAAAAAAGGGAGAGGCTAGAGAATCAGCCACTTTGTCAAATCAGTTTGGCATGAAACAAATGCTGATTGTTTGGATTTCAACTGTGTGTTTATAAATTAAGAATTAAGACCATGGCCTTACTCATTTTATACTCCCTCCTAAAGAAAGTTTAGCCTTAATCCCCGAATTAATATCTCTTCTACTAGTTGTGACATATGTTGTCACATTGAATGGTAAGTCCATTCTAATTTTGTTATTGTTCCTATTTGAGACATGGCTGAACAGGGACAAGCTCGACTTGATCCAAGTGGGAGTGGTGTTGAAAATCGAGCAAAAGGACAACGTAGAAGAGTACGCCGCCGTATGGCATATTCCCGAGGACGTGAAGTCATACAGAATGATGTTTCCAGGGCGATGCAAAATGTGCTAAGGGATGCAAGGGCTATACGAAGGGAAAGGAAAAATAAATTTAGAGAGCTTAGGGCTTCACTAGCTGAACATATTGGAAATTATCAGTTTACCCGAGATGCACTAATTGATGCTATTGACGAAGTTGAACTCTCAAATTGGGAAGCCTTAGAAATTTTAGTAGATTCACTTGGAGAACCTTTAGGTAGTATTTTAACTAAAGTTTATCACGAGGTTTGGCCAAGTGAACCTTTTTGAGTATGTTCTTAAATTTGAAGCCGAGTGGGAGAACCAACTCTACAACTACTTGTAATTTGTAATTAATGAAAATTTGTTATTTGTTTGCAAGATTACATGTCATTTTATTTGTTTGTTTTTAATGCGTGGCAATTAAAACAAGTATGACATGATATTGAAAATCTTGACGAGATACACACTATGAGAAATGATTTTATAAAATATTAGTTGAACATTTAGTTGTAGATGAATGAATGGAAATGTAGTAACCTTTCGATTCTATACTAAGTGTAAAATTAATATTTTATTTAATTGATTTGACTAAGTGTGTATATCACATGCGAGAATGATGAGTAATAAATACACTTGCATTATTGTTTCATTTAACAGACTATGGCATCAAAAACTATCATTGTTGAGTTAAACAAAGGTGACAAACTGAACGGTGAAAATTATGATATTTTGAGCCGTAAGATGTGGTATGTGCTGGAAGAGCAAGATGCTATTGAAGACATTAACCATGTCATGGTTTGCCCAGAGAAGGGTAACACTGCCCAACATAGGAGAGATCTTGAGGCTTACAATTCTTGGAAAGAGAAAGATGCCACTGCTAGTGGAATCATTGTAAGTTCAGTTGTGGATGATTTTATTCATGAATGTGAACAATTCCCTACTGCTAATTCCATGTGCGCGCATTTGAGATAAACATATGGGGGTACTACTGTAACCCGCCTTAGACAACTGACTATCAAATTTGACACTTACAAAAAGCGTCATGACCACAATGTCAAACAACACCTTAGGGTGATGTCAAATATGATAGCTCAACTCAAAAGCACTGGCCATATTCTCTCTGATAAGCAGCAAGTTCAGGCAGTGATCCGGTCACTTCCCAATAATTGGGAACATCTGAAAGTAAACTTGACCCACAATGACAGCATCAAAACCTTTGGTGATGTTGCTCTCCATGTTGAGCTTGAAGATGAGCATCTTGGTGCTGCAAAAGCTATACCCACTGCCTATGTGGCAGAATCAAGTGGTAAAAAGGCTTCAGGATTCAAGCGCAAAAATGACTGGAATAAACGCGGAAAGGGCAAGGAGACTGGTGAATGACCCTCAAAGAAACAAAACAAACCAAACCCTAAGAAGGGAAAACGGTTTTTTAAGAAGAAAGACAAGAGCAAGATGAAATGCTACAACTGCCAAGTGCCGGGACACTTTGGTCGTGAATGCACTGAGCCGAAAAAGGTAGCATTTCAAAATGCATCTCTAAGTGCTACATTTGTTTCTAGCACAGTTTTACTAACTGAATCTTATCCTATGTGGATTGTAGACTCAGGAGCCACCGACCATGTGACCCATGATCGAGAAGCGTTTGTGGAGTACCGTCGAGTCCCATCTGGATCTAGGTGGATATATGTAGGAAATAATGCGAAGGTAGAAGTCAAAGGTCTTGGAACTTGCAGGATTGACTTGCGTGGTGGCCGTACTTTGATGTTGCATGACGTCCTATATGCTCCAAAAATTCGACGGAACTTAATATCTGTGTCTGTTCTTCTTAATTTAGGTTTCTGTTTGAACTTTAGTCGCAATGTTGTGAGAATTACTCTAGACAATGTCTTTTATGGTTCTGGACATCTTTATGATGGTTTCTTTATGTTAAGTTGTAATCCTTCTACTTATGACTATTATGTGGACCGTTGTGTTATGGCATGTTCTTCTAGTAATAGAGATGTTGATATTATTACATGGCATGCTAGATTAGGTCACATTGGGCAAGATCGAATGAATAGATTGGCTAAGGAAGGACACTTGTGTTCTTTCTCGAAAATTGAAATGCCAACTTGTGAACAATGTCTTGCCGGAAAGATTACACGTAAACCTTTTGGGAAGGCTAAGAGAGCTGACTTCCCATTGCAATTAATCCATTCAAATATCTGTTGTCCAATGAACGTGAAGGAAAGATCTGGTGCCTTGTATTTCATTACATTCGTTGATGATTTCACGCGTTTTGGTTATGTTTATTTGATTTCTCATAAATCTGAAGCACTTGAGTGCTTCAACCAATATATGAATGAAGTTGAGAATCAATTAGAAAGGAGTATAAAAACTCTAAGAACTGATAGAGGGCGTGAATATCTATCAAGAAAGTTTAATGAATTATGTAGTGAAAAAGGCATCACCAGACAATTAACTATTCCTTATACACCTCAGCAAAATGGTGTAGCAGAAAGAAGGAATAGAGCTCTATTAGACATGAAAAGGTCAATTATGGCGCAAGCTAATTTACCTATCTCCTTTTGGGGAGATGCGTTATTAACTGCGGCCTATATATTGACTATAGTGACTTCTATGTGAGTTCCTTCCACTCCGTATGAGCTATGGACCGGCCAGAAACAAAACTTGGATTATTTACGACCTTGGGGTTGTGCTGCACTTATAAAATATACGTTTAAAAAGTTTGATAAACTAGGTCCAAAAGGCAAGAAATGTATCTTTATAAGATACTTAGAATACTCCAAAGGGTATGTGTTTATTGGTGAAATATAGGATGGAAGTGTTACTGGAATTGAATCACGAGATGTCACTTTTTTTAGAAAAAGATTTTCCTAAGAAGGGTGAAGTAAAGGATGGAGAGCCTCTTTATGAAATGTTGAACTCAGATGGTCAGCAAGTGTCTTCTGACACATTTGATGATCTAATTGATCAAGAATATGGTGTTGATCCGAGTGGGAGCTTTACAATACAAGATCCTTCTTGTGAATCTGAGTTTCAATTAAGAAAGAGTACTAGGAAAGGTGTACCTAAACGTACTTTTGATATAGAGGATTACATTTTCCTGGTATCGGCATCGGAAGTGAATGATCCAAATTCTGTTGCCGAGGCTTTATCGAGCCCTAAAAAGGATGAGTGGATGAAAGAAATGAAAGAAGAATTAGAGTCCATGAGAACCAACAAAGTCTGGGACTTAGTTGATCTTCCGCCTGAGCGTAAAAAATTAAGAATAAATGGGTTCTTAAAATTAAATGTAAAGCGGATGGATCAATAGAAAGATACAAGGCATGACTGGTAGCAAAAGGCTTTACTCAACAAGCAGGAATTGATTATGAGGATACTTTTTCAGCAGTTGTAAAGTTTACCTCAATTCGCTTACTTTTAGCTATTGTTGCGCGTTTGGATCTAGAATTACATCAAATGGACGTAAAGACAGCTTTTCTCAATGAAGAACTGAACGATGAGATCTACATGGAACAACCTGTAGGTTTTATCGTTAAAGGCCAAGAAAATAAGGTATGTAAATTGAAAAGATCTATTTATGGTCTAAAGCAGTCTTCAAGGCAATGGTACTTGAGAGTTAATAAAGAAATGATCTCATATGATTTTACTATGTTTAATGAAGACCATTGCATTTATGTTAAAAGGTCCAGTGATATGTTTGGAATTCTTTCCCTTTACGTGGACGATATATTGATGGCTGGAAATAATTCAGAGTATTTAAAAATTATCAAGTCATGGCTTTCAAGGTCATTTGACATGAAAGATATGGGTGAAACAGACTACATCCTTGGTGTTAAGATCCAAAGAAATCGTTCCAAAAAGTTATTGAGTCTATCTCAAGAAACATATATAATGAAAATTTTGGAACGTTTTCAGATGAGTGAGTGCAAACCCATGGATACTCCTGTAGCTAAAGGTGAAACTTTATGCCTTGAAATGTGTCCACAGACTCAAAGAGAAAAGGAAGAAATGTCTCGAGTTCCATACTCAAGTGCTATCGGGAGCTTAATGTACGCTATGTTGTGCACTCGCCCTGATATCTGTTATGCCGTAGGTCTAGTTAGTAGGTATCAATCCAATCCTGGAAGAGACCATTGAAAAGCGGTGAAGAGGATTTTTCGGTACCTAAAAGGGACTGCAGACTATTCACTATGCTATGGTGGATCTGATTTGATGTTAAGAGGTTATACAGACGCCGATTGGGCTGGTGACTTGGATGAAAAAAAGTCAACATCTGGATATGATTTCTTACTTAATGGTGGAGCCATTTCATGGAAAATTAAGAAACAAACTTGTATTGCTCTTTCGACTATGGAAGCTGAGTTCGTGGCTTATACGTATGCAGTACAAGAAGCTGTTTGGTTGAAGAGATTCTTTGAGCATCTAGATACTGCAAAGAATCCTCAAGGATCCATAATTTTATATTGTGATAGTCAGGCGGCTATCGATTTTATAAAAGATCCTAAGCATCATGAAAAGACCAAACACATTGACACCAAGTATAAGTACTTAAGAAACATAGTTGCAAGTGGTGAAGTTCCAATACAATACATTCCTACGCTGAAAATGGTTGCCGATCCCTTTACGAAGGCGATATCTCGAGACCAGTTTGAGAAACATGTTATGGCTCTAGGTTTGCATAAGATATGACTAGATTTATGTATTGTAAAACAAACTGAATGTTATACTCATCTATATATATATATATATATATATATATATATATATTATTGAGTTTGTTTTAAATCTCATGTGCATGTGATGGAATTTATTTGTGATAAGTATGTGGAACAAGTCACGAGATCAGCCCTCTCACACGGGCGATCGCCTCTGACGTCGAGGTACGTGCAGAGATGAGACCAATTAGAACCTTGAATTGTACAAAGTCATAAATAGTTTAAATGGTCGGTCTTGATTAGATTTTAGACTTATAGTTTTTGTATATCCTATATGACTTGTTTTCGTAAGCCAAATGTATTTTTTTAATGAATTATTGGATTTGAGGATTGTTTGAAGAAAAACTCAGTTTAGACATTTAGAAGTGTCTAGACCAAGATCTGTACGGTGTTTATATATTTAGAAATGAGACACACGCGCCAAATTAGGCAAGAACACCGTAGCACGTGTTTCATACCACGTGTGCTGTTCGACCAATAGGGTAATAGAAGAATGGATCCCTGCTTCTTCATTGTGTGAGCCCCTAAGAAAAAATCAATATGATTTTTCATTGGAATACCCTTTGACCTTTTACTGTCTCTTGAAGTACCAATCCGTGTTGCTACTTTAGCATGTTAGTAATAGCCACAAGTGATTTGGCAATGCGGTGCATGTCTAGGAAAACAGCTGATTTGGAATGAATAGATTCGAGTAGAAAGGGAATACAATTGAAATAATTTATAACTTAACTTGTATTCACAGGTCGACCATTACATTTACCACGAGGGTTTCAAGTGTAATTGTGATACAAAGTTAAATAGGAACTCGAGTTCGCCTCAATCGAGGTTGAGGGATCAGATAAGTAGCTACTAGAGTAGCGAAAGATGTCTGGGGTATTGCGAGTAATAAGATTCTCATGTTAATAATGAATCCTTTCCGTATGTGATTGGACTTCTATACGAAGCTATTGTACAACCTTAATAGGTTTAGCTCATGATAACGCTCGCAGGTCGCACGAACTATTTGTCAGTATGAATTTTTTGTGTTATTGGCATGGTACTGGTATGAGTCCAGTCCACCATGTGCGAAGTGGGAGATGTTAGAAATTGGGCTTGGGCGGGTCACCCATGTGGACTGACCCGACCCGGTCCATGACCCAATTAAAAGAGAAAAACTTTAAAAGGAAGTTGTAAGAAGTTAGAACTACCACTATGTACGTGAATTTAGTGGGCAGTTATTTTTTACAACGTAAAAAGCATAAAACTGACAACTTTAATTTCTCTCTAAGCATATAAAACATATTCATCTCTTCACTTAAAGGTGATATTTAATGCACTTTAAATGAATATCGAACCCGAAATTTGTAAGAAACACGTGATATATAGGAAGTAACAATTTGATGCGAATGTTGATAATGAAATCTCAAAATCTTTCGAAGAGTACTTTAGAGTTGATTACTTTTATACATCATAGACACGGCTATTTTTTCACTTCAAAATAGATTTGAACACTTCGAAGCATATGGAAATATTTTTGGTTTTCTATTTGGCAGTAAAAACTATGATCATTAGATGTTGGAAATTTAAAAAAATATTGCCTTAATCTTGAATGTTCCTTAAAGCATAATAATCAATTCATATTGATGGTTTTGATTTATTTTCTGAATTAAAAAATATTAAGAAAAATAGTATAATTAGAAGATAACAGTTTAATTAATACATTTAATCAAATATAAAAGATTTAATTCTTTTCCAAATATTTAAATTTCTTATGGAATAATATTCATAACTCATGTTACCGTTGCTTCAGCGGAAAGAAGTTTTCAAAATTAAAATTGATAAAATCTTACCTAAAAACAACGTTACAAGAAAGGTTAAATAGATTAACTATATTACTTTGTATCTAAGAAAAACTAAGAAAATAGACTTCAAATCAATAATAATAAAAAAAATTTAAAAAGTTAAGGCCCCTCATAAAGTTTGGTTTTAGGCCACAAAATTCGTTGGGCCGTCCCTGCGACGACAGCCTAGATGTTAGACAGGTTTAATTTTTTTATCTTAGTAGTTGGAACAATTTTCAGCCAAGTTGCATTTGCTATTTGAATAATCCATACATCATTGATATCATGTTCAGGCTGCACTCTATGGACTGGGGCTTTGTGCTGAATATGGAGGTTATGCTTTCAAACCTTCTATTGGCTAGTAGCGCAAAAATTAAGAAAGCTGACTGCTTGAACGTGCTGTTTGAACTGGGCGAAGTGATGCATTGGCACATGAATGGCAATAATTCAGGCCAGTTGTTATCTGGAACAAGTGAAGCAGCCAGCTTACAAATGGTGTTACAGAGCACTTCGATGATGAATTCTGATTCTTCCAGCTTCATATGGTGAAGGATCATACATTTGATGGTGGATTGAGTGGTGACAGTTAGATTGTGCCAAGTGCATAAGTCATCGTCACTTGTAAGCAACTTGTAAAGGAGTTCAGCACACTCTTGACGCGTATAAAGGTGGTGGGAAGGGCCAAGATAGTCAGCAAGCTTAATAGCAAAGGAGTTTGGATCCTTGTACTTCCTCATGTTGAACATCCACTTAGCCTCGATTTTTTTTCTTCGGAACTCGACCATTGATCGGAAATAAACATTTGGAATGGCTCCGAGTCAGGCCCCAAAATGGCCTCCACCTGGGCCTTGTGAAACTGAGTAAACAATTCAACCGCCAATTGCCTCATCCTCTCTTCCAGTGCTTTCTCATCACCCCTAAGAACCTTGTGAAGGAGTTCAGCACTCTCTACTAGAGCATACTTTGCTGCCTCAGTACCGACAGTCAATGCGTCAGTTAAAGTCCTCATCATACCTGGCAATAGATCTTGAAGCTGCTCCTTTTTAGTCAGTGTCTTCATCGTCCTGATTACAGCTCTCACGGCCGCCATCCTCACATTAAGGTCGAGGGTATCATCATTCATTGTATTAAGGAATAACGAGTGCAAAGTTTTTACACAAGGGACTATTGTTTCACCAACGTACTCAATTAGCTGCGCAAATATTAAGAAAACCGACTCTTTTAAGTAATTGTTTGAACTGCAATTATTGACACATTGGTACAGGGAGGGAAATAATTCAGGCCACTTGTTATCTGGGAGAAGTGAAGCAGCCAGCTTTGAAGTGGTGACCTGGAGCTGATAGATGATGAATTCTGATTCTTCAAGGGAGATACAATCAAGGAGAATACACACTTGATTCTAGATTGAGTGGAGCTACTTAGATTATGCCAAGTGCACAAGTCGTCATCATCAGTATGCAACTTGCAAAATAGTTCAGCACATTCTGCACGCGTATAAATCTTGTGGGAAAGGTGAGTAAAATAGTCAGCAAGCTTAAGAGCAAGGGAGTCTGGATGCATCTGCTTCATCGTGTTAAACATCCAAACAGCCTCGGCATCTTTTTCCTTAGAGCTCTTTTTGTGATCAGAAATAAAGTTTTTAAATGGAACACTAGAGCCGGGCCAGAGAATGGCCTCCATCTGAGCCTTGTGAAACTGAGAAAGAAATTCAACCACCAATTGCCTCATCCTCTCTTCCAGTACTTTCTCATCATTGGCAAGCAACTTGCGAAGGATTTCAGCACACTCTACCAGCGCATCCTTTGCTTCCTCGCGGATGGTCAATGCATCAGCCAAGGTCCTCATCATAACTGGAAATAGATTGTGAAACTGCTCCTTTTCAGTCAACCTCCTCATCATCCTGATCATAGCTCTTGTGGCGAAGATCCTCATGTCAAGAGGGAGGGTATCATCATTTAGTGTAATAAGCAATAGTGGTTGCAAATCGTTTATGCAAGGGACTGTTGTTTCGCCTATGTCATCAGCTAGTTGCCCAAATATTAAGAAAGCTGACCTTTTTAAGTTGTTTAAACTGGAATTAGTGATACATTGGTACAAGAATGGCAAAATTTCAGGCCAGTTGATATCCGGGAGAAGTGAAGCAGCCAGCTTTGAAACGGTTCTACGAAGCTCTTGAATAATGAATTTTGATTCTTCTAGCTTCACATGATCAAAGATCATACATTTGATGCTATTGAGTGCATACACTTAAAAAGCGCCACGTGCATAAGTTGTCGTCATCGGTAAAAAACATGGGAAGTTGTTCAGCACATTCTTCACGGTAATAAAAGTCGTGGTACGGACAGGAAAGATAGTTAGCTAGCTTAAGAGCAAAGGAGTCTGGATCCATCTGCTTAATCATGTTGAACATTGACTCAGCTTCCGAATCTTTTTCCCTGGAGCTCGTCGTAATGTGATCGGAAAGAAAGGTTTCAAATGGCTCTGAGTCAAGACCCAGAATCACCTCCATCTGACGGGCCTTCAGAAACTGAGCCAACTCGGTATCCATTACAATATTGAAACTCTGTGTGTGTGTGAGTGAGAGAGAGACGATTTATCAGCCAATTTTCTATTAGATGCCAGTGGCAATATATGAACCCAAACACGCTAATTTAAATGGTTTTTGGGTAAGCAATATAATATTTGGACCTAATTAATAAATCTTGACTATTAGAGGTGAAATCAATCCAAAATCAACACCAAAGCAAATTCGTTTTTTGTAATGGAAGTAAGTCAAATAGATTGATTAAAGAAGACAACCTTCACATGGTTAACCAAATGTAAACGATTGAATTAAAAAAAAGAACGCAGACTAAGGTTTCTGTTTACCTCGAAATACGAATAACAATTAAATTTATAATGTGGTTATATCGATATATAATCTAATTCAATGCCAATTGATAAATAGCTAAATGAATAAAAGAATTAAATGATTATAATAGATCAAACCAATGTCGTTTGCAAGTTATCGACCTCGGCTTGAAATAATGTCGAGATCGAACGTTAAGAACCACGAGAATAAAAAGAACATCATGAATAAAATGAACTATAAGAACAACAGAAAGTTAAAAGCGAGTAAAAGAGACAAACATTTATATTTCTCAGTGAATGCGTAATGATTCCTCTCCCTACAAATGAACAAGATTCCGCGTAAATGATTCCTCTCCCTACAAATGAACAGGATTCCTCTTTATATAGTAGAGGAATCCTAAATAAGGTATAACTCTAATTTCGAAAGTCAAATACATGATTAATAACAATAACCGCTAATGGTTCTGCCAATTCCGAGATTGGTGGTCGATTACGGATATCTCCTGATTCCGTTACTTCAGTGTTGATTTAGCCTGATCTTGATTCCTCAGTCTTCGTGTTCTTCGATCCCGAACTTGCTTCGATACTGGCCCATTCTCGAGACATACCCTCGAGCCGGTAAAATCAAGTGTGGTCGATTTTAACCGTATACAGATAGTCCCCGCGTTTCTTAGAATGAAATAAAAAGAAATGATTTGAGCCTCGATTCCTCGATACCCTGATCATGACGTCATCTTCATGACGTAAGCGGTGGATGTGATTGAAACATCCTGTCAGTTCGGTTCCCAAAAAAAACCATCAATTCATGTCAGTCGTCGGTCGGCCACTAGTGACACCGAACCGTCGTCTTAAACTTATAAATATCACCTCTTTGGTAGATTCAAACTTTACTTTGCTTTGATCCTGAACTCTTGAGTTCCCAATCCTTCTAATCCTTCTTATATTTCTCTCATCGTCGTTCATTACACCATAATTTTTTTCAATGGAGCCACTAATCTCATACCTTTCTTCCACCTTCTACAAATATACAAATGGCGAAAACTTCCAAGACTATGCCGCAAAAAGAAAAAGCTTCTTCTTCTTCTTCTTCCCGGCGCACCGGCGACAAGACGCCGGTGGAGTATTGAGGAATGTACCCCTAGGACAATCGAATTAACTTCTGAATTCAAAGTTAAAAAGCCTTCCTCAGTCCCAGGTCGCTGTGAACCCATGTCCCGATACATCTGCTCAATATCGGAAGGTGACCTCGAGAGGGTGAAGGAGGATTGTGGTTGGAAAAATATGGAAGTGGTGGTTCCTTCCTCAGAGGAGGATATCACCACTTATGTCAAAGGGTACCTTAGCGTATATACCTACCCTTCCACTCTGGGTTTGGGTCCCGTGGACCCGATCATACTTGACAAGATGCTGGTGGAGTATTGAGGAATGTACCTCTGGGCCAATCGAATTAACTTCTGAATTCAAAGTTAAAAAGCCTTCCTCAGTCCCAGGTCGCTGTGAACCCTGTCCCGATACATCTGCTCAATATCGGACGGTGAGCTCGAGAGGGTGAAGGAGGATTGTGGTTGGAAAAATATGGAAGGGGTGGTTCCTTCCTCATAGGAGGATATCACCACTTATGTCAAAGGGTACCTTAGCATATATACCTACCCTACCACTCTAGGTTTGGGTCTCGTGGACCCGATCATACTTGACGTCTTCCTCCAGTACCGAGTAACCCTCGATCAAATCTATCCCTCATTTTGGTGCATTGTCAACCTGATCAGGTTCTTTTCAAGCAAGGTCGAGGGAATGACCTTCAGCCTCGATCATCTGATAAGACTCTATAGCCCACGCCTTTATCGAGGTGGGTTAATAAAGCTGCATCGTCGAGCTACGAAGACGGTGTTCTCAAGTATTGATGAAGACAAAGACCGAGGTTGGATAGGTGGATTCGTCCGAATCAAAACCTCCGATCTGATTCCGGTCGAGAAAATACCATTCCCTGAGTAATGGAACATGAAAGTAAGTGCGACTTCGATTCAGGTATTTTACTGTTTTACTTTCTCTATTTCTTCACTGACTCATTTTCTCTTCTCACGATGTAGCTTCTTCTTGGCTTCCTCGTGCAATTTCGAATATCGAAGGCTGGGTTCGACAACTGACCTCCACCTCTACTTACGCCGAACGTTGCTGGCGTGATTTAGCGAAAGACCGATGGGAGGCCAAAAACCACGGTGAGTCCCTTTGCTTGCACATCGAGATTTTCTTCATAATATAACTCTTACTTACTTGGTTTCTTTACGTACATGCCTTGGTGAGAATGTGGTTATGAGGCCACTTCCGCCTGGGGAGGAGGAGGCGTCAAAGTCGAAGTCGAATAAATAGAGAAAGAGGAGAAGGACCTCCCCTTCCTATATTCCCAAGCCAAGAAAAAATAAAGCTCGGAAGGTGAAAGCCAAATCCTTCGCTCCTCGTATCGATAAAGGGGGTGAAGATGACAACCGCCAGCTGGTAGCTCGAAGTACTGGATCTATCGATTCGGTGGGGCTCGAGGCAGCTCCTTCTCGGGTTGATGTCATTTCGGAGGAGGGTCCGAGCAAGGTCCTCGAGTAATCGGGTGGTGAGGATGCCTTCAGCTGTGATAACCGGCCGGTGGACGTGCCCGAAGGGTCTATCAACGAGGCTCTTCAGAAAGAAGATAATGTTTCAAGTGATTCACTTGGGATAATCAACATCGGTGACTCGCCGCCCGGTCCCGTATTTTTTGAGGGGCAATTCCAAAAAGCCCGAGCCATGGGCACTCCCAATGCGGGACAGGCCCATGAAGGGGATAACATATTTCAGGAATTCTTCGCAGGAGTCGGCGATGGTTCCGAGCCAGACGCTTCTTTCGTGTTCGACGAGGCTCATCGGTTTCTGAAGCAGGTAAGTTTTATCCCCCTGTATTGACACTCGTGTTTACTTCATATTCCTTCTAACATGACTCCCTTATTTGTATATAGGCCATGGTGCTTCATCAAGAAGCATCTTCAAGATCAAAGGTCGAGCTGTCTCGGTATGAGGCAGAGCTCAAGAAGCTCGTAGAGGAGAGGGATGGCCTCAAACTCCTCTACTTTCAAAAGGAGGAGGAGATTATGGCCTTTCGAGCTGAACTCACAACGGCTCGACAAGATTGGACCGATCTCGTCGAATAAGTAATGTAATTTATCGCAAACCTTGCTAAGTGTTAGTTCAAATTTGGCGACTAACCCTTCGTTTTTGCAGTTCCAGCAAAAGGGGTAGCTAGTGGAGCGGCTTCGAGAGGAGGCCAAAATAAAAGAATCTGAAACTCTAGGCTGGAGACAACATATGGAGAGCCTCACCTCGGAGAACGACACACTTCGGGCCCAACTGGCATCAGTCGAAAGCCAGCGTCATCTGTGAAAGAGGAGAGCTCGGCCCGAGCTCGGAAGGTTGAAGAGCTCGAGGCTAGGGCCGCCGAGATTTCTAAGGCTAAGCATGAGGTAGAGGCACTTGTGACCTCTTACCGAGCCGATGCCGAGGCTGCCAATCTTCGGGCACAGGAGATCTCTGTTGCAGCTGAGATTACATTGTCGTACGCAGTTGATCACACTAAGAGGCAGTCTTAGAGAGAGGATCTCGAAGAAATACACGCCTGTGGCTTCGACCTCTCGGCTAATATTGAAGACGCCAAAGTCTTGGAATCCGAGGTTGCAGCTTTTCTTTCCGATGAAGAGGAATCAACCAGCGGGTCTGAGAGCGGGGAGGACTATGATGAGGCCGTTAAAGAAATGGCTCCCGAAGAGGTGGTTCCCGAGGACGTGGCTCCCGGGGTAGATTAGGCCCTTAGGATTTTTCCCTTTTTTTATCTATTCCATGTAAGGCCTTGACTTGGTCCTTTGTACAAACCATTTGTTATATATATAAAACTTCTCTTTGATGCCTTCGTACGCTTTTGGTTTCTGATATGCTTCTTTCCTTTATTGAAGTTGTTTGAAAATTTTTATTTTTCTGATTCAGCTTGTGGTCGAAATAAAACCTTGAGCTTTCCATTTTTAGGAGGGCAAGTCCCCGAGTTCGATACTCGTTCGAGACCCTATCTCGGGGGTGGCTTGACCGAACTGACCGACAAGTTATCTTTAATAACCAAGTTCGAATGAATCTTGAGTTTTAGGATAAAGTGAACCCTTAGGTTTTCATCAAAGTGAAATTTTAAGTATTTTGAGCTCACTGCTATACCTTTCAGGCGAATCTTCGAGTTGTAGTTAACATTTGTTTGAGCTCGGAATAATGAACCCTGGGTTAAAATCGTGTGAGAGCGAGGTCTCGAACTTTAATTGCATTGGCCCTTAGGCTTATTACATCGGACCTTAGGCTTTTTAAGTTGGGCTAATTCGGCCTCTGAGAATGGCTATCATTTTTCCCTTTTCGGCTAAAAGACTTAGTGAAAATTTCTTTATGCCTTAGCATGTGTTTTTTTGTACCCTTTAGTTTTTTAGAGGGTCCAATGATCGGAACCCTTATTTCTCTTAACTCGTTTGTGTTAAAGATAATTCGATACCTCTTGAGGTTTTTTCGAAGGCTGATATTATCGAAGCCTTTAAATTATTTGAGGGCTGATTTTATCGAAGACCTTTTTTATTTTCTTTGCCGAGGGTAGCCTTATTTAATCAGTTTGTCAAAGTATTTGAAGGCCTTTAGTTCATGTCGGAAGTCGGACGTCTCTGAGCCGCATTATTTCGATCGTAGCCTTTTATGTGACCGTAGTATTTAATATGGTCGTAGCCTTCGAGTATGTCTCTTGGACTCATTTCCCGATAACATTTCGAACTTGTTAGAAATGTCAGTCCTCGAGTGTGATGGCCTTGGCCTATATATTGAGGGTACCTCTCTGAGGTCTTTCGATTTCGAACATAAATAGCTCGAGTGTGCAGTCCCCGAGTGTTCGAGGCATGCTTGTACTTGTCCCTTGAGCCATTTTTCACAAGTGTTAGTTTTGCACAATAGATCATATTCGTGACTCATATAATAGAAATTCTACTTCAAATATGAGATGTTCGAGAAAAAAAAGTTCTTCCTTGTATTAATCATACACGCGTACATGTTTTGTTGTCGGGACTTCGGCTAATCTATATAGACACGGTTCATTCGACCGTTTGGCCCATTGCAAAATCCTTCCTATCGAGACCCATTGATACACAACATCCGAGGGTGATGCCCCCCTGTATTAGAGGTTGATTGCAAAGAAGACTTGGATACTGTTTAATTATCCTCAGGTAGCACATAATTGTTGCCGCGTTAACAACCTTGCCGGAAAAACCCATTTGGGATAAAAACTGGTCTAAGGAAAAAAGAGTGCAACGCGTACTTTAAAACCTGAGGTCTCGATTTCATGGATCGAATTCCTACAATGAGTTAGTTTCTAATATTTAAGTAAATGAAAAAGGATAAAGCCATACCTTAGCAATAGTACCACTTGAGGAGTGATATGTTCCAGTAGTTCAACAATGGCTCGCCGTTCATTTTTCTGAGCTTGTAAGATCCTTTCCAAACTATGTCGAGGATTTGATAGGGTCCTTCCCACTTAGGTACGCGTTTCCATTCATTAGGGTCTCGAGTATTGATGGTGACTTTTTTTAAGACTAAGTCCCCGAGTTTGAAGTGTCGAAGATTGGTTCTTCTATTGTAATATCTCTCGATTCATTACTTTTGTGCGGTCATTCGAACGAGTGCCTCTTATCGTCTTTCATCTAAAAACTTGAGACTGGTATTCATGGCCTCGCGGTTCGATTCCTCCGTTGCATGTTGAAACCTGGCGGTTGGCTCCCCGACTTCGACCGGTATCAAGGCTTCGGAGCCATATACTAAAGAAAAGGGAGTTGCTCCGGTACTTGACTTCGATGTAGTCTGATATGCCCATAGAACCTCGGGAAATCTTTCTCTCCACTTCCCTTTAGCTTTGTTTATCCTTTTCTTCAAGTTTTGGATGATAGTTTTATTCGTTGATTCAACCTATCCGTTCCCACTAGGGTGATACAGCGTCGATAATATCCTCTTTATTTTGTGGTCTTCGAGGAATTTCGTAACTTTATTGCCGATGAATTGTTTGTCATTATCACACATTATTTCCGCTGGTATCCCAAATCGGCATGCGATGTGATACCATATGAAGTCGATCACTTTCTTTTCCCTTACTTTTTCAAAGGCCTATGCTTCAACCAATTTAGAAAAATAGTCAGTCATAAATAATATGAACTTAGCTTTGCCTGGGGCCCATGCTGGCGACGTCCATTCCCTACTTCATGAATTGCCATGGGGCCAAGACCAAGTGAAGTTGCTCGCCGGGCTGGTGTATTATCGGTGCAAACCTTTGACATTTATCTCACTTCCGAACGAACTCCTTAGATTCTTTTTCCATGCTATTCCAATAATATCCTGCTCTGATGACCTTTCGAAGTAGTGACTCGGCGCCAGAATGGTTTCTGCAAGTGCCTTCGTGGATTTCTGGTAGAACATAGTCGGTATCTCCTGGTCCTAAGCATATCGCCAATGGACCATCGAACGTTCTTCTGTATAACGTTCCATCTTAAATTAATGTGAATCGAGCGACTTTAGTTAGTAAGGCCCTCGATTCTTTGGGATCCGATGGTAACTTCTCATTCTTCAAATATTCGATGTCTTTGTTTCTCCAGTCACAGGTTAAGCTTGTAGAATTTATTTCAGCATGTCCTTCTCAATTATCGATCTCGAGAGTTGGACGACAGTCCCTGAGTTGATCTCATATTCGTCGACTGATGATCCTAGATTAACAAGTGCATCGGCCTCAGTATTTTGTTCTCGAGGTAAATGCTGTAGAGTCCATTCTTTGAAGCGGTGCAGGGTCACCTGCAATTTGTATAAGTACCTATGCATCCTGTCATCTTGAACTTCGAAGGTTTCGTTTACCTGGTTAACTACCAATAGTGAGTCACATTTAGCTTCAATGTCTTCCGCTCCCATGTTTTAACTAGTTCAAGACCTGCAATCATAGCCTCATACTCGACATTGTTGTTACTCCGTTTGGCAGTGTTAACTGATTGTCTAATAACATTGCCCGTAGGTGACCGAGCCTGGTCCCTTTCACATTCGAGGCACCGTCCGTGAAGACGTTCCATACCCCCGATGATGTACCCAATTTCAGCAGAACTTCCTATTCTACTTCGGGTACGAGGGTTGGTGAAAAGTCTCCCACAAAGTCTGCTAATATTTGAAGATTGATGGTTGTTCGGGGTTTATATTCGATATCGTACCCGCCAAGTTTGACGGCCCATCTGGCCAATCGGCCCGATAATTCAGGCTTGTGCAAAACATTTCGAAGTGGATAAGTGGTGATCACACATATGGGATGACACTGAAAATATGGCTTTAATTTTCTTAATGCGCTTATTAATGCAACTGCCAATTTCTCTAAGTGTGAATACCTAGTTTTAGCATCTCCTAAGGTCTGACTTATGTAATAAACAGGAAACTACTTACCTTGTTCTTCTCGAACTAACACACCACTTACCGCTATCTCGGACACTGCCAAGTATAGGTACATATTCTCATATGCCTTTGGAGTGTGGCGCAAAGGTAGGATCGATAGATATCGTTTCAATTCCTCCAATGCTTGCTGACATTCCGGGGTCCATGTAAAATCATTTTTCTTTTTGATTAAGGAGAAGAACCTATGGCTCCGATTTGATGACCTCGAAATGAACCGGCCCAGGGCAGTTATCCGTCCGGTTAGCCTCTGGACGACTTTCACATTGTCCACGACGGTGATATCCTCGATAGCCTTAATATTATTGGGGTTGATCTCGATTCCCCGATTTGATACCATTAGCCGAGGAATTTGCCGGAGCTAACCTCGAAAGCACATTTTTTGGGGTTAAGCTTCATGTTGTATTTTCTCAAGATTTTGAATGTCTCATGCAAATGAGTCAAATGGTCCTCTACACGCAGGGACTTAACTAACATATCACTAATGTAAACTTCCATTTATTTACCTATCTGTTCTTCGAACATCTTGTTAACTAGGCATTGATATGTAGCTCCCGCATTTTTCTTATCCTGAAAGGCATTACATTGTAACAATAAGTTCCATACTTAGTGATAAAAGAAGTCTTTTCCTGATCTACTAGGTCTATCTGGATTTGGTTGTACCCAGAATAGGCGTCGAGAAAAGTAAGTATCTCGTGGCCAGCCTTGGCATCGATCATTCGATCGATGTTAGGCAAGGGAAAAGAGTCTTTTGGACATGCTTTATTCAAGTCCTTATAATCTACACACATTCTAAGTTTGTTCCCCTTTTTGGGGACTACGAATATGTTAGCTAACCATTTAGGATATTTTACTTTCTGAATGGACCCTATTTTAAGAAGTTTGGTTACCTCCCCCTTTATGAAGGTGTGGTTTATCTCAGATTGAGGCCTTCTGTTTTTCTTTACCGGTCTGAACTTGGGATCCAGGCTCAGCAGGTGAGTCGTTATCTCGGGTGGGATTCTTGTCATGTCTAAATGGGACCATTCAAAGAAATCCATGTTGTCAATAAGGAATTGAATAAGTTTTTTCCTAAGTTCGGGGGTCAACTCCGTTCCTAGGTATACCTTTTGTTCGGGTACATACTCGACCAGTATCACCTGTTCCAGCTCCTCGACCGTTGACTTGGTAGCATCCGATTCTTCAGGAACGACGAAAGTTTGAGGAGTGAGAAAATCCTCTTCTTCTTCTTCTTCTTCGATTACCTGTTTATTCGATTCGGTCGAGGCTGGGAACAGTGATTGCTATTTGGCCGCTTGCTTGTCTTTGGTGCTCGACTTTTCTGAGGTCGAATGTGCTGATATCAGTGTCACCTCATCGACTGCAAACATTTCCTTTGCAGCGTGTTGTTCCCCGTAGACTGTTTTCACACCACCCCCTGTTGGGAACTTCATCATTTGGTGAAGTGTCGATGGTACCACCCTCATGTTGTGTATCCAGGGCCTTCCGAGTAGTGTATTGTATCTCATGTCGCCTTCGATGACATGAAATGTTGTGTCTTGGATTGTCCCTGCCACGTTCACTAGTAGGATTATCTCCCCCTTTGTTGTTTCACTAACCATGTTGAAGCCATTTAGGACTCGAGATACATGTACGATCTTGTCTAGCAAGTCGAGCTCCTCTACGACCCTCGATCTAGTTATGTTCACCAAGATACATATATCCACAAGAACACATTTAACTTGAATTTTATTTAGCAAAATAGAAATTACGAGTGCGTCTTTGCGGCTGAGATATGCCTTCTGCTTCTTCGTCGTTGAACGAGAGGGTGCCTTTGAGCATATAGTCTCGAACCCATTTTTCTCTAGTGATCGACACCTTGGTGTGTTTGAATATAGGCCCTTGTGGGATGTCGACCCCGCCGACGATCTTGCAAATAACATGCTGATGTTCTTATTGCTCATTCTTTCTGTTGGCATCTCTTTCCCTGAAGTGATTTTTGGCTCGATCAGTGAGAAAGTCCCGAAGGTGGCCCTCGTTGAATAATGAAGCTACCTCCTCTCTCAATTGTCTGCAGTCTTCGGTCCTATGTCCATGGTTGCCATGATACTTACACATTAGGTTTGGATTCCTTTGAGAGGAATCAGTCTGTATAGGCCTGGGCCACCTGGTGTCTTTGTGTCACCTCCCAAATACCACTAGTCGTGATGGCACTTAAGTCGATCCGCTAGGTAAGCCAACTAACAGAAAATACAATCCAAAAGAGATTATAGGAAAATAGTAAAGAATTAGCTAAACATTTACAAATTTACCCAAGACCTGGTAGTACGAATCATGAGCTTTTAATATTTTGAATTTGAAAACTGATACAAATAAATACACGTTATGCTTGAAGGTTACATAAACAGATTAGCAATAACCTAAGCTACCATGGACAAGTGGCAGCTATATCCAAACGCACAAACATTTTACGAATCAGCATCCGGCGTTACCAGCAGCTCCGGTCCAAAATCTGCACGCAATGTGCAGAAGTGCAGTATCAGTACAACCGACCCCATGTATTGGTGTGTCTTTTGTCTAACCTCGTCGAAGTAGTAACAAGGATTTTAGTTGAAAGATGCTATTTGTTATAACCTATACATTAGACTAACAGTATGGGCAATTCAAAACATAATAGACAAAAGTACTGTATACAACTCTGTGAGACAGTCAACAATTACTAGCAGGAATTACAGTAGAAGATTTACAATCATTCCTGGCATAAGAAGTGTATCCAAGATATCAAGTCACATGGCAAGGTAACACCCCTTGTGCTTCTATATCATCCTCACCATATATAAATAAATTTATGTAACAAATCAATTAGCATGGCAACACCCTTCGTGGGTTCAACTCATATTTCGAAATGTACGTATAACAGAACCCACCATATGACATAAACATGATATAAGGAATTACAAAGTAGGAAATACGGGGTAACAATAATGGACAATGATATACATGTAGGCGACATTAAAGAACTAAACGAAAAGCACGTGAGTAATAACAACAATTCAAAAATAAGGGATATCAACGTCAATTAACTAGATATTGGAGGCCTAAGTACAAATATGACAAATAAGAAGGAAACACTTGATCTTTACAAGTTAACAAGTAAGGGCATGAATGACTAGCATGACAGAATGCTTAAACTAGAATGTGACGAAATAGGTATGATATGAGTATAATTTTGAAAGCAGGAAATAGGCATGGCATAGGCATGTTAAGCATGTAAAAGACATGGACAACACAACAACAATTGAGATAGAGGTCTAGTACATGATAATAACAACATATCACACAAAATATATAATTTCGATAATAACAACTCAAAGTAAAGGCGAAAATGTATACAAGAGAATAGATATCACATCATAATGCATGTCCCTCATCCTCACCTACACAGAAACACCCTTCGTGCCATGATCTCACAATATTAAGAGCATGAAAATATAAATGAAATGGCACGACATCACCCTTCATGCGTTTACTCTGACATTTTATGGCACGGTATCACTCTTCGTGCTTTACACACTTCCCTCGCATGATAATGTATATGAAATGGCACAACATCACCCTTCGTGCTTTACATTCTTCCTCACATGATAATGAATATAAAATGGCACGGTATCACCCTTCGTGCTTTACATTCTTCCTCACATAATAATGAATATAAAATGGCACGACATCACCCTTCGTGCTTTACACTCTTCCTCACATGATAATGAATATAAAATGGCACGGCATCCACCTTCGTGCTTTACACTCTTTCTTACCATGCATATGAATATCAATAAAATAGCAAGGTAGGAAGTATAAGTAACACCGAGGATAGTGTCCAAACGAATTTTCCAAACAAATTCTAAATCACTGATTTCCAAGCAAACAATGATTTAATGAACCCTCAAGGAACACATAATTCAAGTACATCCACAAATCCCACTATTTATCAATAGTACAAGTATGGAATCTAGCATCTCAAAATATCGGCCGTAACAATGTATTAATGATTATGCATAGAAATGACCGAATTAGACACATCAATGTATTCTCAGAGTTTCATCAAATTTGATCAAGAGATAATAGGCTAAGTGATGCGATACTAAATTGCATAGTCTAGCATGTGATATACCTTACATTTGAAGTGCTTTAATGATAAAAATACACTTGTTAGGTGCTTAATGGAGTTTATTTCATGTGTAGGTGAATTGGAGATGGAAACGGAGCTAAAGGGATGCAAATACGTCGAAAATACGCAAAAGGAGACACCCGGGCGATAGCCGGGCGTTTGCCCCCTAAAGCCGGGCACCCCCTGGCGTTAGGGGGGTGTTTTCCCCATAAGGCCAGGCACCCCCAGGCCTTAGGGGGGCGTTAGGGCCCAAACGCCAGGTCTGCCCTGGCCTTAAGGGGGCGTTTGGCCCCAAACGCCCGGTGTCCCAATTTCGTCCAGATTCGAATTTTGGCGAGTTTAAGTGTTTCTCGGTTGAAATAGAAGTCTCCTACATGGTTAGGGTTGGCCCAAAACATATAAATAGACCCCAA
>MDKI01091603.1:0-14150 GCA_005239505.1 Nicotiana paniculata
CAGTATCTGCTGAGGCAGAAGGACTTGAATTTGCGTCAGAGGAGATGGTTGGAGCTCCTCAAGTATTATGACCTCACTATCTTATATCATCCAGGGAAGACCAATGTAGTGGTCGATGCCTTGAGTCGCAGAGCATTGAGTTTGGGGAGTTTCAGCTACCTTCCAATAGCAGAGCAGCCATTAGCCCTTGATGTTCAGGCCTTAGCAGGTCAATTGGTAAGATTGGATCTATCAGAGCCCCCGCGGGTGTTGGCTTGTGTAGCCTCCAGGTCTTCTCTTTACGATCAGATTAGAGCACGTCAGAATGATGATCCACATTTGCTTGTTCTTCAGGACAGGTTCCGTCGCGGTGATGCCAGGGATGTGGTTATTGGTAATGATGGAGTCGTGACAGTTTGATACCAAACTTTCACGACCCCAAATCTTAACCGGCCGTGATGGCTCCTATCGTGGAACTAGGCCAGCCGACTACCGCATGTTCGCAATTTCTTTTGAAAATCCATTCAAGTTTCAAGCGTTTCATAAAACTATACAGAAAATTTCTTAATATAATAGGCCAAAATTATACAATACTTCCATCCCCCAAAACCCGGAGCCAACATGTCATGAGCATCTAGCGAAATAAGCCAAAATAAACTATTATAATACAAAACCTTCGAATCAAATATAAATACATCAAGAAGGGAAAACAGAGATACTACGAATGCTGAACAACTACCTCTATATCCCACCAATCCAGCTCCGCTGCGGAATAAAGGCTAATGCTCGATATCTGTTTCTGAATCTGCACACAGAGGTGCAGGGAGTAATTTGAGTACGCCACCTCAATAGTAATGAAAATAAATCAAGTCTAAGTTGCAAGGAAGCACATAAAATAAATGCCATCAAGTCACAATATACACAGCCTTACTTTCCAATAGTATAACATAGATATACGAAATCATCATGCCTTAAAATCAACTTCAGAAAAAGTCCTTTAAAGAATGCACATTATAACCACTTTAAAACAAAGGATTTGGTATGCAAATGAATATAGTAAAATCATAAGTATCCCCTCGGGCAAAAACATGTTTAATAATCAGCCCCTCGGGCATGCCTCACAATCAGTCAGCACCTCACAATCACTCAGCACCTCACACTCACTCATGCCTCCCAATCACTCGTCACTCGGCACTCGGTGCGCTCACTGGGGGTGTGTACTGACTCCGGAGGGGCTCCTTCAGCCCAAGCGCTAATATCACTCAGCACCTCACCATCACTCTTGGTCCTCGACCACACTCGGTAGAACCACTCAAAAGACCCCTCGGGCGCATCAATAAAAAAGGGTACTCAACCCAAAACTTCATTTTAATGACCATGTAGTGTAAATCAGGCTGAGTTGCGAAAAGCAGTATGCAAAATGATACTGAGTGAAATAATCAATAAATAGTGAGGAAAACAGCAGTAAAAGCCCTCAAAAGGGTCTAAACAGATCGGCACGAGGCCCCAAACACGGCTTATGGCCCAAATATTTCACAAATATTTAGAACATAATTTAACATAAGGTTTTGACTAAATATGCAACTCATTAGTTGCCGCGGAGAGGACCTTGTCCAACCCAAAAATCAGTACGCGCCACATACTGGTCATCCGCCATGTGTGCCTTTCTAAAATAAGTGAGAAATATGTAGTCTGGGGTTCCATACCCTCGGGACAAGATTTATAACCATTACTTACCTCTACCGGGCCACAACACTAGTCCGCTATGATTTTGCCCCTCAAATTGGCTCCCGATTGCTCCGAATCAAGCCAAAACCAGTTAACATCATCAATATATATCAAAGGAACTAAACCCAATCGAAATTTATCAAATTATACAAGAATCTTGAAATTCGGCCAAACCCGAGCCCCGGTCCCATGTATGGTAATTTAATAATTTTTACATCATTAGAATCCTCATCCTCCCACGATTCTATACATACCAAGAACACTAAAATCGGACCACAATTGCCCACTCAAATCCTCAAAAGAAAAATAAATTTTCCCATGCACCCTTCTTCCCCAATTTGGGTCTAATTCCAGCAATTTTTATGGTTTAATAACTTAGAAATCGACATAAAAATGAGCTATGAAGTTAAGAACCTTACCTCCAAGTGATTCCCTTCAATTCCCTCTTCAATCCTCTCAAAGTTTCTCCCAACTTGTCAACAATGGAGAAAAATATGAGCCCATTTCACACAACATGCCTTTTAAACATTATGCCCAGCTAATATATTTTCTTCACTGCGATCGCAAACACTGGCACGCGATTGCGAAGAACAAATATGCTGCCCCATCAAATTACTCTACGCGATCGCAGACATCCACAAGAGATTGCGATCCATCAGGACATAAACCCACGCGATCGCAAACCGCTCTACGCGATCGCAAAGAACAACGGCTCAACTCACTCACGCGCCCCTTTAACTCTACGTGAACGCAAACAACACCACGCGATCGCAATGACCAACAACCTCATACTCACGCGATCGCCATCGCGACCTCCACCACGCGGTCGCGTATAACAAAAATCCTGCCTCACTATTTTACCCTACGCGATCGCAAGCATCCTCACGCGATCGCGTAGAAGGAAACCAGAACCTCACACCAGCAGAAATCTGCCCAGATTTCAAGCCAACAGTTGGTCCGTTAACCATACGAAACACACCCGAGGCCCCCGGGACCTCAACCAAACATACCAACATATCCCATAATATCATTCAAACTTAGTCGAACCTTCGAAACACCAAAAACAATGCCGAAACCAACCGAAACACCTCCGATTGACCTGAAATTTAGCAGACATATCAAAAATGACATTACAAACCTGCTCCAACTTTCGGAATTCCATTCCGACCCTGATAGCCTATTTTCCACTGCCGACTGGAAATCACCAAAAACCAACTTTCGCCAATTCAAGCCTAATTCTACACCGGAAGTGACAAAAATATTTTGAACACACTCTTAAGTCCCAAATCACCTAACGAAGCTATCCGAGCCATAAAATCCGCATTGCGGGGTCGTTCACCAATAGGTCAACTCTCAGTTGACTTTCTTAACTATTAGGCTACTTTAAAAGGCTAAACGCCTAAACTCTCACCATAACCATTCCGGACCCAAACCAACTGACTCAACACATCAAAAACAGGATAGTGATATATAACAAGTGCAGATATAGGGGAAATGGGGTAAATCTCACGGAACGACCGGCCGGGTCGTTACATCCTCCCTCTCTTAAACAAAAGTTCATCCTCGAACGGGTATAGAAACATACCTGGAGTCTCGAATAAGTGAGGATATTTGTCCCGCATCTCCCGCTCGGTCTCCTGGGTGGCATCCTCCACCGGCTTCCCTCTCCACTGAACCTTCACTGAAACCATATCCTTAGACCTCAGCTTCCTGACCTGTCGACCCAAAATAGCCACTGGCTCTACCTCATATGAAATATCACCCTCGAGCTGAACCTTACTGAAGTCCAAAACATGGGAAGGGTCACCAACATACTTCCGGAGCATCGAAACATGGAATACTGGATGAATACTCGATATACTGGGAGGCATAGCAAGCCTATAAGCCACCTCCCCAATCCTCTGAGGCACCTCAAATGGCCCAATGAACCTGGGACTCAGCTTCCCTCTCTTCCCGAATCTCATAACACCCTTCATGGGTGACACCTTCAGCAACACCTTATCCCCAACCATGAAAGACACATCTCGGATCTTCTGGTTCGCATAACTCTTCTGCCCAGACTGCGTCGTGCGAAGCCGCTCCTGAATCAACTTTGCCTTACTCAAAGCTTCCTAAACCAAGTCTGATTGCCTCCCCCGGCCTGAGCTGTAGTCAATGCTGACTTGAGCTTTTGAAATCTCTCCACACACTCATCAGACCATCTGAATGGAGCACCCTTTTGGGTCAATCTGGTCAACGGAGAAGCAATAGAAGAGAATCCCTCCACAAAGCGACGGTAATAACCTCCCAAACTAAGGAAACTCCTAATATCTGTAGCTGAGGACGGTCTGGGCTAACTCTGCACCACCTCTATCTTCTTTGGATCAACCTGAATCCCCTCACTAGACACCATGTGCCCCAATAAAGCTACCAAACCAAGCCAAAACTCACACTTGGAGAATTTCGCAACCGACAGGGATATTGATTTTGGTATTGACCTGGTGCCGGGCACTCAGCCTATTTCTATTCCACCTTATCGTATGGAACAAGCGGAGCTAAAGGAATTGAAGGAGCAACTTTAGGAGCTCCTGGATAAGGGGTTCATTCGGCCTAGTGTGTCACCTTGCGGTGCACCGGTGTTGTTCGTAAAGAAGAAGGATGGGTCCATGGATATGTGTATTGACTATCGACAGTTGAATAGGGTTACGGTGAAGAACCGGTATCCCTTGCCCCGCATTGATGATTTGTTTGACCAGCTTCAGGGAGCCAGAGTGTTTTCCAAGATTGATTTAAGATCTGGGTATCATCAGTTGAGGATTCGGGATTCTGATATTCCGAAGACTGCTTTCAGGACCAGATATGGTCATTATGAGTTCTTGGTTATGTCGTTTGGGCTGACCAATGCCCCAGCCGCATTCATGAAATTGATGAAAAACGTGTTTCAGCCTTATCTTGATTCCTTCATCATTGTGTTCATTGATGACATCCTAGTTTATTCTCGTAGCCAGGAAGAGCATGCTGAGCATTTGAGAGTTGTGTTACAGAAGTTGAGGGAGGAGACACTTCATGCAAAATTCTCCAAGTGTGAGATTTGGCTTGGTTCGGTAGCTTTCTTGGGGCACGTGGTGTCTAGTGAGGGGATTCCTGTTGATCCAAAGAAGATAGAGGAGGTGCAGAGTTAGCCCAGACCGTCCTCAGCTACATAGATTAGGAGTTTCCTTGGTTTGGCGGGTTATTACCGTCGCTTTGTGGAGGGATTCTCTTCTATTGCTTCGCCGTTGACCAGATTGACCCAGAAGGGTGCTCCATTCACATAGTCTGATGAGTGTGAGGAGAGTTTTCAGAAGCTCAAGTCAGCATTGACTACAGCTCCAGTAATAGTTTTGCCTGCGTAGTTCAGGTTCTTACAAAGTTTATTGTGATGCTTTTAGAGTTGGCTTGGGAGCGGTATTGATGCAGGACGGTAGGGTGATTGCCTACGCGTCCAGACAGTTGAAGGTGCACGAGAAGAATTATCCAGTGCACGTTCTTGAGTTAGCTGCCATTGGTCATGCCTTGAAGATTTGGCGGCATTATTTGTATGGAGTGCAGTGTGAGATTTTCACTGATCATCGCAGTTTGCAGTATCTGCTGAGGCAGAAGGACTGGAATTTGCGTCAGAGGAGATGGTTGGAGCTCCTCAGGGATTATGACCTCACTATCTTATATCAACCAGGGAAGGCTAATGTAGTGGCCGATGCCTTGAGTCATAGAGCAGAGAGTTTGGGGAGTTTAGCCTACCTTCCAGTAACAGAGCAGCCATTAGCCCTTGATGTTCAGGCCTTAGCAAGTCAGGTTGTGAGATTGGATCAATCAGAGCCCCCGCGGGTGTTGGCTTGTGTAGCCTCCAGGTTTTCTCTTTACGATTAGATTAGAGCACGCCAGTATGATGATCCACATTTTCTTGTTCTTTAGGACAGGGTCCGTCAATGTGATGCCAGGGATGTGTTTATTGGTGATGATGGGGTCGTGACAGTTTGATACCAAACTGTCACGACCCCAAATCCTAACCGGCCGTGATGGAGCCTATTGTGGAACTAGGCTAGCCAACTACCGCATGTTCGCAATTTCTTTTGAAAATCCCATTCAAGTTTCAAGAGTTTCATAAAACTATACAGAAAATTTCTTAATATAATAGGCCAATATTATACAATACTGCCATCCCCCAAAACCCGGAGCCAACATGTCATGAGCATCTAGAGAAATAAGCCAAAATAAACTATTATAATACAAAACCTTCGAATCAAAGCTAAATACATCAAGAAGGGAAAACAGAGATGATGCGAATGCTGAACAACTACCTCTATATCCCACCAATCCGGCTCCGCTGCGGAATAAAGGCTGATGCTCGATATCTGCTCCTGAATCTGCACACAGAGGTGCAGGGAGTAATGTGACTACGCCAACTTAGTAGTAATGAAAATAAATCAAGTCTAAGTAGCAAGGAATCACATAATATCAATGCCATCAAGTCACAATATACACCGCCTTACTTTCCAATAGTATAACATAGATATACGAAATCATCATGCCTTAAAATCAACTTCAGAAAAAGTCCTTTAAAGAATGCACATTTTAACCACTTTAAAACAAAGTATTTGGTATGAAAATGAATGTAATAAAATCATAAGTAGCCCCTCGGGCAAAAACATTTTTCATAATTAGCCCCTCGGGCATGCTTCACAATCACTCAGCACCTCACAATCACTCATGCCTCCAATGAATCGTCACTCGGCACTCGGTACGCTCACTGGGGGTGTGTACAGACTCCGGAGGAGCTCCTTCATCCAAGCGCTAATATCACTCAGCACCTCACCATCACTCTTGGCCCTCGGGCACACTCGGCAGAACCACTCAAAAGGCTCCTCGGGCACATCAGTAAAACAGGGTACTCGACCCAAAACATCATTTTAATGCTCATGTAGTGTGAATCAGGTTGAGTTTCGAAAAGCAGTATGCACAATGATGCTGAGTGAAATCATCAACAAATACTGAGGAAAACAGTAGTAAAAACCCTCTAAGGAGTCTAAACAGATCGGCACGAGGCCCCAAACACGGCTTATAGCCCAAATATTTCACAAATCTTTAGAACATAATTTAACATAAGGTTTTGAGTAAATATGCAACTCATTAGTTGCCTCTGAGAGAACCTAGTCCAATCCAAAAATAAGTACGCGCCACATACTCGTCATCCGACATGTGCGCCTTTCTAAAATCAGTGAGAAATTTGTAGTCTGGGGTTCCATACCCTCGAGACAAGATTTATAACCATTACTTACCTCTACCGGGCCACAACACTAGTCCGCTATGCTTTTGCCCCTCAAATTGGCTCCCGATGACTCCGAATCTAGCCAAAACCAGCTAACATCATCAATATATATCAAAGGAACTCAACCCAATTGAAATTTATCAAATTATACAAGAATCTCAAAATTCGGCAAAACCCGAGCCTCGGGCCCATGTCTCGTAATTCGATAATTTTTATATCATTAGAATACTTATCCTCGCACGATTTTATACATACCAAGAACACTAAAATCGGACAACAATTTCCCACTCAAATCCTAAAAAGAAAAATAAATTTTCCCATGCACCCTTCTTCCCCAATTTGGGTCTAATTCCAGCATCTTTTATGGTTTAATCACTTGGAAATCGACATAAAAACGAGTTATGAAGTTAAGAACCTTACCTCCAAGTGATTCCCTTCAATTCCCTCTTCAATCTTCTCAAAGGTGCTCCCAACTCTTCAACAATGGAGAAAAATATGAGTCCATTTCACATAACATGACTTTTAAACATTCTGCCCAGCTAATATATTTTCTTCACTGCGATCGCAAACATTGGCACGCGATCGCGAAGAACAAATCTGCTGCCCCATAAAATTACCCTACATGATCGCAGACATTCAAACGCGATCGCGATCCATCAGGACATAAACCAACGCGATCGCAAACCACTCTACGCGATCTCGAAGAACAACAACTCAACTCACTCACGCGCCCCTTTAACTCTACGTGAACGCAAACAACACCACGCGATCGCACTGACCAACCAACTCATACTCACGCGATCGTGATCGCGACCTCCACCACGCGATCGCGTATAACAAAAATTCTGCCTCACTATTTTACCCTCCGCGATCGCAAGCATCCTCACGCGATCGCGTAGAAGGAAACCAGAACCTCACACCAGCAGAAATCTGCCTAGATTTCAAGCCAAAAGTTGGTCCGTTAACCACCCGAAACATACCCGAGGCCCTCGGTACTTCAACCAAATGTACCAACATATCCCATAATATCATTCAAACTTAGTCGAACCTTCGAAACACCAAAAATAACGCAACAACACCAAAATCGCATCAAATTCAAGCCGAAACTAATCGAAACACCTCCGATTGACCTAAAATTTTGTAGACATATCCAAAATAACATTACGAACCTGCTCCAACTTCCAGAATTCCATTCGGACCCCGATAGCCTATTTTCCACTGCCGACCGGAAATCACCAAAAACCAATTTTCACCAATTCAAGCCTAATTCTACACCGGACACCACAAAAATATTCTGAACACACTCCTAAGTCCCAAATCACCTAACGAAGCTTTCCGAGCCATAAAATCCGTATTCTGAGGTCGTTCACCAATAGGTCAACTCTCAGTTGATTTTCTCAACTATTAGGCTACTTAAAAAGGCTAAAGGCCTAAACTCTCACCATAACCATTCCGGACCCAAACCAATTGACCCAACATATCAAAAACATGATAGAGATATATAACAAGTGCAGATATGGGGTAAACGGGGTAAATCTCACGTAACGACCGGTCGGGTCATTACATCCTCTCTCTCTTAAACAAACGTTCATCCTCGAACGGGTCTAGAAACATACCCGGAGTCTCGAATAAGTGAGAATATCTGTCCCGCATCTCCCGTTCGGTCTCCCAAGTGGCATCCTCAACCGGCTGCCCTCTCCACTGAACCTTCACTGAAACTATATCCTTAGACCTCAGCTTCCTGACCTGTCGCCCCAAAATAGCCACTGGCTCTACCTCATATGACATATCACCCTCAAGCTGAACCGTACTGAAGTCCAAAACATGGGAGGGGTCACCAACATACTTCCGGAGCATCGAAACATGGAATACTGGATGAATACTCGATAAACTGGGAGGCATAGCAAGCCTATACGCCACTTCCCCAATCCTCTGAAGCACCTCAAATGGCCCAATGAACCTGGGACTCAGCTTCCCTCTCTTCCCGAATCTCATAACACCCTTCATGGGTGACACCTTCAGCAAAACCTTATCCCCAACCATGAAAGTCACATCTCGGACCTTCCGGTCCGCATAACTCTTCTGTCTAGACTGCGCTATGCGAAGCCGCTCGTGAATCAACTTTGCCTTACTCAAAGCATCCTGAACCAAGTCTGTGCCCAATAGCCTAGCCTCGCCCGGATCAAACCAACCAACCAGAGATCTGCACCTCCTACAATATAAAGGCTCATACGGAGCCATCTAAATACTCGACTGATAGTTGTTATTATATGGAAACTCCACTAGTGGCAGAAACTTATCCCATGAACCACCAAAGTCAATCACACAAGCACGCAACATATCCTCAAAAATTTGAATGGTGCGCTCCGACTGCCCGTCGGTCTGAGGATGAAACGTTGTGCTCAACTCAACCTCAGTACCCAACTCTCTTGGCACGACTCTCCAAAACTGAGATGTGAACTGAGTGCGCAGACTTGGTCAGTCGATCCACAACGACCCATATAGCATCAAACCTCCTCGAAGTCCGTGGGAGTCCAACTACGAAGTCCATGGTGATCCGCTCCCACTTCCACTCCGGAATATCAAACCTCTGAAGCAATCCACCAGGTCTCTAGTGCTCATACTTGACCTGCTGACAGTTGAGACACCGAGCCACCAACTCCACAATATCCTTCTTTATCCCCCTCCGCCAATAATGCTGCCTCAAATCCTGATCGACTGGTACCCTCAAGTGGACAACTTGAGGGGGAAAGGCACGGAACCGTCGACTGCATCGCTGATCGACTAGTTTTACAGCAAATAAGCCTTTCCAAATTTAGGGGTGATATAAAATGAAAGAGCGCAACCACTCATCAAGCGTTGCTATAGGACTTGTATAGGCACAAGTGGAATATGATGTTGAGCATGATTATGCAACAATAAGCAATAAACATGTTGTCACGTATTTGCACATTATGAAAGCGATAAATACAACAGTTATAATTGAAAAGCAATTACATAGGAAAACAAAAAGAAACATGTCAGTTTCAATTTTTTGAAAAAATAAAACCCTTGGGGAGAGTAATCAATTAATTGCACATAAATGGGAAAGGGAAAGGGAAATGGTGCAAGTATTTAACAAAACAAGGCATACTTATACGAATTCACAAAACGGTTTGTAATGGTAAAAACCTAGAATCCCTAGCAGAGTCGCCATGCTGTCGCGCCCCCCTTTTTCCATCTCCTTTTCGGATTGGTCAGGGTTTTCGACATTATTGGGAAAACTCGTTTCCTTTTGGGAAAGGGGTATAATGAGTTTGAAGAGCCGCCACCTGATGAATTAAGGTGCGTTAGGGAACTATTAAGGCTTATTCATAACACTAAATGCATAACCAGAGATTGGGTAAGGACTTGAAATTACTTCAAGGGGAAGGTGTTAGGCACCCCTCAAAGTCCACAACTGTGGGTCCCGGCCAAACAACTTTGTGAATTCATTCAAGCAGCAAGTAAACAGTCTAAGTTCACATATGTAAACAAATAAAAGTCTTAATAGATTAGCAGTCCAAGCACACATATGTAAACAAATAAAGGTCTGAACAGATTAGCAGTCCAAGCACACATATGTAAAGTATAAGGGAGGTCCTAAGTTGTTTATCCTATATTATCACATATGTACAATGCCCGGTAATCACTCCTCAATGAGGGGCTACACGTTGCATTAGTGTACATGTCATCATATCCTTATCTACCCATTGTGCCACCCCTTAGAGGTTATTAAGCGAGTTTTGTTTAACAAGCTCTAAGCGTGTTGTTACCCGTCCCATCTTTGTAGTCCTGGAGGAGTTTAGGACCTCTAATATATTGGCAGTTCTAAACAAACCCCTATGGTTTTAAAAGGGAAAACTAGGTGACAAGAAAGAACAAGTAGGACTAGCACATAAGTAACAAATCATTAAGAGGCTAGATTCACCTCCACACATAATGCAAATAAACAGCACGTCTCAAAACATAGACAGAGACATTTTTATTAAAAAGGGGATCCTAAGACAGGATATCTAAGTGAACATTAAAGCACGGAAATACACAACACTGTTTCATAATGCAATGGCAGGGTCCAAATCAGTTTGCCTACTGATTTTAAGACCTGTAGGACTTTAGGAAGTAAACATAATTAACACGCAATTTCCAGTTTATAGAGACTAATTACCTAAGGCTTGCCTAGGCGTGGGACTGTGCAATCACAATTACAAGAGTTGTTTAAATAGTTTAGAAGTTGTTTAACCTACAACATGTTGTTCTAGGTGACGAAGACTTAAAAAGGGGAATTTGTACCACTTTTTATTCAGAAGTATGACAATTATATGAGAGACAATTTTTCTATACCTTTTCATATCAGTGACTTATTTTAATGGAACTAGGCATGTTCATATAAATGAAAGCATGGTTCCTAGAACATGGTATCTAAATGCATACTGGAATGTCAGTTTATTAGAACAAGATTGTTAACCTAATAACACGATTTCTAAGTGAAAAACATCTATCGAAGCATGGATTAGTGATATCCTGAAGCAATAAACGTGAAGCCCTAAGAACATGGTATCTAATGCATGTTTAGCATGATTTGGATGCAAATGAACACATTAGTCCTAAGACATGACTTCTAGTGTAGATTCACAGAAGATAGAGCCTAGGAACATGGTTTCTACCTAGTGTTTTACCTACAGTACCATACAGTACACCCCCTTTTCACTAGTCACCTTGATATCTGTTTACAAATTAATTATTACAAACCAATAGCTGAGCGAATTACATAAATAAATAAAAAAAGAAGAATTTAAACTATAGGCCTTCAACAATCTCAAATGCCAAGGGTTTCAGAACCAATTCCATGTCCAGGTGTGTCAGAGTTCCCTAAGGTCCTCAAGGATCTCGGGCAGTGCTCACACCAAGACTTTCGTAATAGGGATTAAGTAAGTGTAGTGTAGAAGGGCCAGCCCCAGTGTGCCAGAGTTCGGAGGAATCTCAAGGATCCCAAGGCAGTACACACACTGGAGGGGCAGAACCTATTGACCTAACATTGAAGTGAGAGTGCTTGACATTGTTTTGAAAAGGTTTTGATATGAAAACAGTGTTGAGATAACTCTAGGAGTGAAAAAGCTTTTCTAAGGTAGAAACCAGTTTAGTAATAAAATAGTTTGAGAAAAATACTAATACACTTTTGAAATCAGAACACAAACCAATTGGTCATAGAACAACCAGATTCAGAAAACACTTGGCAAACAGATTCCACACAGGGATAAAGGGGTTGGGGACACATAGAATACACATTAAGGAACACATGAACAGGGTACGAGGAGTCATATAGACAACAAATTTCATAGAACACTTAGGAGTTTTTTATAGCATTAACAGGTTAGACATGATAGTAAGTAATTGGTGACATAGAGCAAGGATGCATTAAACCCATGTTGCGAGCAATGGGAGGTACTGGACAGGATTAGACACACAATTAAGGTCAATCAAATGTCCTAAGAGACTAGGAGACTGGAGAAGAATAGGCAGGGATAAGTAGACATGTTGGGCAAACAATCAAGTAGACAACTATGTTTATACATGCTAATTACATATTGAACAAACAGTGTTTAGACATGCTAGTTATACAATGAACATGACATGGCTTTAGACATGCTAATCAAGGAAGTAAACAGGAAAACATATTGGATTCACAGTCAATGGAATAGTGCAGGAATGAAACAGATAGAGTTTGGTTTTCAAAACTTAACTAGAGACATACCAGTTGAAGAAAGGAGTGCAGAATATAAAGCAAGTGTAGTTTCAATATCTAGACTTGGCTTTCAGCTGGCTAGACCAAGAGTTAACATAAGTAGCAGAGAAAGAAAAGAGAGTTTGAGTGTGCGTGTGTGTATTCTGAACTAGGTTCGTGTCTTGAGAGGTAAAACAAGAAAGTTTATATAGTAGTTTATGAGTAGGAAAAACAAGGTAAAAGAAATCAGAAGCCAGCAATTAAAGAAATCACAGATTCCAATCACATAAGGAGTTCAGAATAGACCCCTTTAATTAAGGGCAATTGATTCAAACGGTAATGACAGGGATTCAATTAAGGCAAGAAATTTAAATTAAACCAAATAAGGGAGAGAATAAGCTCATTTAATTAAGGGCAACTGATCAAACAGTAATAACAGGGGTCTAATTAAGGAAAGAATCCCAATCATACCACGTAAGGGAATCGATAAGAATCCACAGTTATGCAGGCAATTAAATAAGGCAGGGATGAATAAGTAAGCTCTTAAACTAGGAAACAAACAAGAATTATGCACACAAAAAATATCTAACAAAGAAAATCAATTGGTTAGAATTTCAAAGTAATATCGATTTCTGGGGAGAAAGATATCAACTTCCACAAAATAGAGAATGAGTTAAGTAAAACTTCAGAAACACGTAGAAATTAGTCCGGAAAATTTACTCAGAAATAGAGATGAACTACGGTAAAATTCATAAGACACTGAATTTGACTAAGGAAAATCGTAAAGGTCAAAGATACAGAGTGAATCAATACAACTAGTAACATTGAAAAACTCATAATCGAAGCAAAAAGCGAAACAATGCCACAAGTAACACGGAAAACCTAGAATCCAAGCAAAATATAAAAAAATGGAGTTTTAGCATACATCGACTAGGGTCTAGGAAAACTCAACATAGATCTGTCAAAAGAACATAAGAACAGAAGATTAAACATTCAAAATCAGAAAACTTTTTGGAGACGATGATTTTCAGTAAACCCTAGTTTTAGGAAAACGAAAAATCACTTGAAACTAGAAAACTTTCAAGGAAACATGTGAGATAGGTTCGATTCATCTCAGATATGTACAGATCTGAGAAGATCAAAGATAGAAATTAGGGTTTTGAGAAAATAGCATAGAGACGAAGCTTAGAAATCCATAGGTTTAGGTAAAAGCAAGAAAATCTTACTAGAAGATCAAACCAGAACAGCCTAAAACAGGCAAGTGAAAGCCAAAGTCGTAAAGGGACTGATGCTGGTCCCTTGAGGACTTTAGAGACAAGTACTACCAGCATAAGAGAGCCATGAGAGAATTGAGGATGGTGAGGAACCACCATGGTTGATGATGGAGAGTGACGGCGAGGTGAGATTAGGGTT
>ML317530.1:0-34114 GCA_005239505.1 Nicotiana paniculata
CCCAAAAAAAATTTCCTTATAAAAAAATTGTAGTGGACCCCACCCTCACACGAAAAGATAAGATTGTAGGTCTCACATCCTAGCCAAGCCTTCTATTGTTGTGGTTTCCTCGTTTCGGGTTCAAATTTTCGATTCATCGACTTTTCGAAAAATATAAATCGAGGTATTCCAATTTAGTTTATGTCGAAACTCGTATAATAATGCATATTAGTTGTTTTGAATGTGTTTTCATGTTGTTTTGTGTTATTTTTGCGATTAAACTAGTATGTTATTTTTATCCGACTAAGATATTAATGTTCTAAAAAAATATGTAAAAAATGAGAAATCATTATTTTTTGTTAATAAAAATGTTAATAAATTTCTTTTACTGCTTTATATGTATTTTCGTGAATCTTTTGTGATTAAAATGTATTTGTTATTTTTATCTAGTTTAGATTATTTATTTGCTTAAAGACTAGTGCCCTTTTAGCATAGTAAAATGTAGAACATTTTAGCGTGGTAAAATGTAGAGCCTTTTAACGTAGAATCCTTGTAGTTTAAGTATCTCTTATACTGATAGATCAAACACAAACTCACTACAATTTACAGAAATTAATTATTTAATTTACAAAACAAACATACAAAATTATGAAAATATTAAAATTGACACACATAAGAATTCAGGATAGCTTGGTGCTATTAGGCCTCAAATATCGAGCTCGAAACCCATAAGTATATACTCTGTCCAATTAAGTATGATAAAAAATAATTATTTAATTTACAGATCAAATATACAAATTACGAAAATAATAAAATTGAGACATACAAAAATCAGGATAGCTTGATGCTACTGGGCCTCAAATTTCGAGCCTGAAAACCATAGGTATATACTCTGTCTAATTAAATATGATAAAAAATAATTATTTAATTTACAGATCAAACATACAAAATTACAAAAATAATAAAATTGACACATACAAGAAATCAGGATAGCTTAGTGCTACAGGGCCTCAAATATCGAGCCTGGAACTCATAGATATATAATCTGTCCAATTAAATATGATAAAAAATAATTATGTAATTTACAGATCAAACATACAATTAATATTATTTAATTCACAGTAGACGACATGGATGTGCCGCCTATGCATCCTGGACCTGTCTCCGATGAGCTATTAGTGTTACAGGGCGATCATAGGTCCGCCTACGTATGGGAGGGAGAGCTACTGGCCCAGAATCTACGCGCCAGGAGAGTGGACGATAAGTGGGATTTTATGAAGGAAAAAGTTCTCCATCCACGTGTAGTCCAACGCCTGTGAGATACAGGATCCTACAGGATTTTTGAGATCGGGCGGCTGGAACTCGACTGGTCTTTGATCATGCCACTGATAGAGCGGTGGCGACCGGAGACGCACACTTTCCACCTGCCCATTAGCGGGCCACCATCACACTGCAGGACGTGGAGGTTTTATATGGGATACATGTTGATGGATTGCCCGTTGCACTGCCTCAAGCTATGGGATATATGACGCGTGGGCAGTATTTGGACATGCTGCAGCAGCTCACTGGTTTCAGGCCACAGGATGAGACTGCACACTCAGGGTCCGGTCGCATGAGTTTGACAGCTATTAGACAGCATTTGGAAATATTGCACCCCGACATCACCGGCGAGACAGATGATCTACATATTCACTGGTATACGAGGTTGTTGCCGCTCCTTCTGTTTGGTGGGGGCTTGTTCCCGAACACTTCGAGGAACCTAGTCAGCTTGCGATTTCTTCATCATCTTCAACTGCTAGATGATTTACCCCAGTACAGCTGGAGTGCTACTATTCTCGCCTACATGTACAGGCATCTGTGTCGGGCGAGCATGGGCACCCAGCATGACGTATGTGGATTTTTTTCGCTTCTACAGGTGACAACATATTTGAATACTCTGTTCATTCCTTTCAATTTTATCGAGTCAAAATTTATCTTAAACTTTACGTCAACTTTGTATGTTAGGTTTGGGCCTGGGAGCGGTTCCTGCAGTTGTAGCCACCTCTATCACCATTACCTCCGGAGGTAGGTTCTCCGGCGTGGATATGTACGAGATTACGATGCTCGGCATAATCTCCCCCTTTGCAGGGACGTGTTGGATATGCTGGAGGGCGCACACGTAAATGTGTACCTACACTTACTTGGTATAGCTTCACATGTGTTGTGTATACTCACGTTTTCTGTTGTTATTTGATATTTCATCTGGACGCCATACATCAACGAATTGATAGGTGGCTTGCCCGATTATTACTCGGCCAGCCGACTGATTTGGAGCACTTTCGTCCCACTGATGTTCCTCGATATTGTGGAGTATGATGCCATGGAGCGGGTACTTCGACAGTTTGGCCGTCCGCAGTATATACCGAGGGGGCCTACATGGGAGGCTACACATAATCAGCGGGATTATCGTTCCAGGGTGGACGATGCATATGTAGCATGACTAGAGGCGCAGGTCTATACTTGGGACCGGCGAGCTCACCTGATTCCCCCACCCCTACTCCCTTCACAGATCCAGACGGAGACTATTCAGCTCTATATGCCCTGGTATCGCCGCATTACCCGACTTTTTGTCGGGAATCCCATTCATCAAGATGGCAGTCGGTACGTTCCATACGCCGGGCGGCACAAGGCCCTGGTATGCTTTCCGTTATTATTAATTATATAACTGTAACTTAGTGCAATATCTGTAGTTTATATTTTATACGTTGTGCAGGCTATTGGCCTACATATAGTCTACCAGATGGGACTGCAGATGCAGCAATATGCCGGTGAGGGAGCGACCGCTTTGCACGATTATGGCCGGTTGCTTACAGAGGTGACTTCCCGGACACTGGAGCGAGATCGAGAGGATCAACGCTTGGACACGACCCTTCTTATGTGGTGCTAGAGTAGTACCAGTGAGGCAAGCATGTCGCACGAGGTGGGGTTTCCCCTCGAGGTGGGGCTGCCCCACGAGGCAGGGCTGCCGCACGGGGTCGTGGTGGGCGGCGAGGAAGTGGTACCCAGCAAGGGGGCATTGAGGCCCCTATTGATGATGTTGTTGTTGATCTGCCGGGTGACCTACATGAGCCGAACGAGTATCCCAGCAGCATACCGTCATACAGCCTTGGGATGCAGCTCACTCTTGGGACTTCGCAGGTGACCCCGTCAGGTCCATTATTGATCACTGGCACGGACCTTACCGGAGAGGATTGGGATGCATACTTCCCAGGCCCATCGACCGTTGTTGAGGATCGGCTGACCCGAGATATGAATAGTGGGAGCCGGCTGAGTTATGGCTCATCATCACAGGCGCAGGTATGATTTTCTTAGTATTAAATTTAAATTTGTTTTTACTTTTCTCATTTATTTTTCATAACTTTATTAATTTTCTTATTAAGGCTTCATCCCCGCCCGTCACGGAGGCCCCTTCGTGCGATGCTGACATGGCTGCGATGGATGATTATATTCAGGAGCCCGATGAGATCATGGTAAGATAATTTAAATTATTGTGACTTAATATATATTTTCCTATACTAAGATGACTTATTCTTCTGTAGGTTTATACTGGACCTACGACCCCTCTGTCGATCCTGCCAGCACCACTAATGATCATGTTGCAGCGCATCCTGCTATAAAAAGGCGACGTGATGAGGATGATCCTGATAGTGTAGTCGGGCGGGATGGGATGCGCCTCAGGCCAGCGGCCGCGTTGAAGCACACAGGATGTGAGACACATTGTTTTTTTTTTGTATTTTATGTAAATATTATTTTATGTAAATAATGACAACAATTTTTATGTTTACATAATATGCGCATTATGTTTTTATTTCCCCGTTCCTTCTTTATTTTAATATTATAACACAAACACAAACATACCAACTTAACATAATTTAAATTCAGTGTAACTAATGAAAATACATGACACGAGAAACATAAAGATAAAGTAGTACACTCAACACATACATGTCATTCTTTAGTCACTATCGCCCATTATTTTCTGCTCCAACCACTTAAATTTATCTTCCAGCTTATTTTTTTCAATTTTGCCTCTTTCAGTTTCTCCTTCAACTCCGCAATTTCTCGTTTATATTCTCTTTCATATTCCCATTGTTTTAAAGTCAAATTATGAAGTTACTTCAAAGATCGTTTGTAGCATTCCTGATTACAGAGTTCATCAATCCATACCTCAAAATTACAAAAAGGTTCGTGGGGAACCCTATAAAACTTGTTCACACACATTCAGTAGCGGAGTCCAACTTCATCATCATCCCAACAATCATTCATCATGTATTTTTTGCCGTACTCGCACCTTGGTACATAAAGGCGTTCAGACATTTGTTGAAGTGTAAAAAAAACTTTGCTTTTATGAAAAGTTTTGCTATTGGTTATTGTTAAGCGCAAAAAATAGCTAGAATGCGCCCGTTATTTATAGGCAAGGCAATACACATAACGTAGTATTTATCCCCGCTATATTTTTTGTGTTAAAGATTCTGTCGGATACAAAATAACTTTTTCTCAGGTGGGCAGCTTTTCAGTTCGACAAGACAACACACATAACGTAATATTTAACTGCGCTATATATTCACATATTTATCAAAAATCTACCTTTAACTCAACTATTTTTGAACTATATTTATCAAATATATTCACATATTTTTTCATTTTTTAATCCAATACTATTTTTGATTACATGAACGGGAGGGAGAAATGCATTAATTTACTCAACTGAAAAATGTTAAATATCAATAAGATTTAACAGCAATAGAAACATAATTTTATTTGATACATCTTGCCACATAAACAAAAAAAAATACTTATTACAACATAAAATCATTGATAGTTGGGCACATTAGAAGAACACCCACCACGAGCTTGATTACCACTGCCACCCAAACCAGCCGAAGGACATTTTTGACGGTCGTGTCATGTTTGCGAGCATATATCATATTTGCGCGCATGAACGGTATCGCTAACATCTATTAGGTTCTGTATACGCGTTCTCTTTTGCACCTGTATTCGACGCAAATAGTCCTTGCTACACACCGTTTTAAATGATTCCGGCGGTCAATAATGCTCAGCACCCACTGGCTGCAACTGCCCACTATAGGCGTTTAAGTAAGAAGCAACACTATATTATTTATCAACATAGTTGGTTGGCCCTAAACCAACATGTTGAAAGCACCCGATGGCATGTGAGCACAGCATGTGGTAGATGGACTATCTCCCACAAGAGCATAACCTTCTAGATTCATTTATAGTATGTATATTATTCCCCCGGTTTTGATAGATACCGGTGCGAACTTCAAAAATATTTCTGTCATGATCATACTGCAAAAATGAATGCCAATGTGCTCGCTGCCAGTATTTCTCAAATTTCTTCATCGGTAGTGACATAAATTCAACACCCATTTCCATCAATGACGTTGCAGTTGCATCCCTTTCAACAAACCTCTCCGCCATCTGCTTGAATGACATCCGCACCATGGCACTGACATGCAATCCTTTTGCCGACTTCAATAACCCATTGAAAGACTCTGACACGTTTATAGTCAGAATTCCACATCTTCTTCCACCATCCGCATGCAAAGTCCACTTGTGAAGCTCATGTCGCATCAACCAATGATAGGCTCTCTCGTCTTCCTGCATGATATATTCCATGTGCCTCTGGAATTTATGCTCTTGGTGGTCTGTTGTTGCCATCCACATCAAATCATGCAGATCCTTGTTGGGATGTGCCTTCTGGAAATTCGCCTTAAAGTGCCTCACACATTAACGGTTGTAGGCATAATGTTCTTTCCATACAGGCAAGTTCTCTACAGAACTTAAGATACCACCATGTCGATCAAATATTAGACAAATATCGAAATGTTGTTTTACAACGTGCTCTTTCAAACAGTTCAAAAAAAGCGTCCACTTCTCTTGGCTTTTATTGGCACAAGAAGCAAAAGCTAGAGGAAATATGTGTCCAGTAGCATCTATTACAACGGCTATCAACAGCTTGATATCATACTTTCCATAGACATGAGTGTCGTCTATGGATATTACCGGCCGGCAATGTGAAAAACCATCAATTGTTGGTTTAAATGCCCAGAACACGTAATTGAATATATATTTTGGTTTTCCCAGACTCCACTCAAGCTTCCATTCAACAACCTTCCCGGGGTTAAAGTGTTGCAGTGCGGCCATGTACCTGGGTAGAGCTGCAAATGACTTATCCCAATTACCATAAACAATTTCAAACGCACGTTTGCGCCCGATAAATGCCTTTCTTTTGGTAATGGTATGACCATATTCCTGGTAGACTGATGCTATGCACTCTTCGATTTTATACCTTATGGACGCTTCAAGGTGTCGTATAAGGACAAGAGAAATCAAGTCAATATCCAAGCTGAACTGTTGAAGTGATTCCCATTTAATGTGTCCATTTCATATATGTGGTTGGGAATGTATTTACCCACTTGCCACAAACCTGTTTTCTTCTTGCTTGCATGCAGCATCCAATGACAACCCGTAAATCATCTGGCAAACAACCTTGTATACCACCGGAGTTGACTCCCATGCCATCATCTCATGATACTCTTTTACGTTGTGCATTTTTGCTGCTTTGCTTATGCGCGCTTTATCAGGGAAAAGCATGCCTTTTGCCAGCACCGTTGGTTTAGAATCATCTCACATTGCTGTCCGAATTTCATCAAAATCCCTTATGAGAGCACCCACATCCGACATACTTGGCATGTTATCAAGATAGGGAATCTTCCTTGAATGAAACGACACTTGGGACTCGTACACTCTTGGACTAATGGGGGTGGAGCATACTCCCTCGTCAAATGAGGTCCTTCATTCTCATCTTCCTCATCACCATCTTCACGAAGGAAAGGTGTATCATCTCCGGAATCATCGGCATTGTTGCCATAATCATTGTTCTCTTCCTCATTCTGTGCATCTGCAAGATCCCGATTTAATATGTCATCTTCGGGCAATTGAGTGAGGACAGGTAGTTCAACTTGCTCGTTTTCACTACACAAACAATAAAATAATAAGCTACTGAAATTAATAAATATTTTCCATATAGTTGTATCACTTCACTTACAAGTCGCAGTGTGATGACATTCCATGATGGACATTTTTCTGTTGGTGATGACTCTCGGATGGACCACCATGATCCAACACACCATAACTAGGCATATTCCAATTGGGTGTGGGTTCATAACTTGTAAAATTCATATCTGACCGGTACCCATTGTGAAATATATGAGCGTTAATACAAATTCAATACAACAAAAATATACATCGTAACACAAAGGAAAATTGAAGTTTACCACTCATCTTGTGAATTATGTAAAGGAGGAGGGAAATTATTTCCTCATTGCTCATGCGCCGGTGGTGATAAGTTTAAATCAAGGCAAACTCTTTCATCAGAAACTTGTCCGGCAAAAACAGCTCCAGAATAACCACCCGATGACTAGGAGTTATCCCTACTATATGCAACCTCATTATTGGGAACGTCTTCAACCTTGACGTACATTTCCAATATTTTTATTACAAGAAATATCCGGTATTCATCCGGAACCCTCAAAAAATCCTTCAAAGTTTCATCATCGTCGATGTTAAACTCAGCATAACAAGCAACCCCTTATTGCATGATGGAGTACGGATATCTTCCGGTTACTTTAAGGTTCACCGAACGTTTCCTCACACTCATTTTATTACATAACAACGATATTAATCTATCGTACTCCATTGTAAGTGGCAATTTAACATGACACTGTGGAGATAAACTATAGCTCACAGAATTATTCACCACCACAACCTCACCCTCCAATATAATGAAGTCCTTATTTTTCGCTCTTCAGACATTATGAAAAAATACTTGAGAATTTAACAAGAAGAAAAGTTTGAATTGGAGTTAGAATATTTTTTTAACGGATTTTTGTAAAATCCTAACGCCTTTAAATAAGGCAATGCCTAGCTGGGGGAAGTGAATTTTTTGAGGTATAGCGCTCTTTTAAAGGGCGCTATACCCATTTGAATATTGTTATGCCAGTTAAACGCAGGAGACTTATTGGTGGGCCCACAAACAGGTATAGCGCGATTATATACAGTGCTATGCTTAACTGTCTTATCAGCACAGCATTGTGCAGTTCATATTGGCGTTACACATATAGCGCTTGTTAACTTTAACGGCCAAAACACCGTTAATGTATAGCGCTATTTTATATATAGAATGGTCACTCTCTTTTTTTTTTACACGCATTTAGGTCACACTTGTCCAAAAGAACCACAAATGGGTTCCGAACTCATATCAAGATTCCAGTTTTTATTTCTCTTCAGTAACAAGACAAAACTCATCCAGTGTTCACTAATATGTAACAACAAAAAACCCAGTAAAATCCCTCATACTAAGAACTTACCTCTACCTAGGAGGGCTGAGAGGCTGTATTCGATATACTGTTCATTAATATGCAGTAACTAAAAAAGTTTTTTATGTAAAGAATACGTCGGAAGAAAAGAAATGTGTAACTTCATTTACGTTACCCAGGCCATACAATTTTCAGGATCTTTCACATGGAATGAACAAGAATATAACCATCCCCTACCCCTCTAGCTCCAAAACAAAAGATTCAAGAAGCAAAACATCAATTCTTGATTCTTCATTTGCTGTTGTTGATGGAAGAACGTCAATCTCGTGGAATAAATTCACCTTCGTGGTAGCCGATTGTGTCACTTATATAAAAAGGAGGTGAATGCACCATAAATAAAAACTCATCTTGGACTTACTGTACAAGCTTTCACTGAGAACTACTTGATGAGGGTGTCGTGCAATATGAAATAGGAAGAGCTCTCGATGCAATAGCTTCCCGGATGTTTTTTTTTCCCCAACACAAAAAACATACCCACCGCACATCAACGCCCCAACAACGAGTGAATTTAAGCGTTTGGTATCTATAACGAGTTCAAGGTTCTGCTTTCATCTGGCCTGCAGGCAAAGAACCTACAAAACAAAGATGTTTGGAATCATTAGATAATCTGGTGCAAATATAGAGAAGAAAAATCACGCAGGAGCATTATATTACCACTTAAATCTTCACTAGATAGAGGTATACTTGAATTTAATCCCATTTGAACAATATTATGTAGTTCATTATCCCATACATTCGGTCCCTGGAAAATATACAAATTAATGCAAATGGTTAGTCAGACCATTGACCAAGATTGCTTATGCTACAATAGTCCAAAGAATCATGCATAAGCAGCTCTACAACTTAAATGTTTATGTTCCTCAAGAATATGATCGCCACAACCTAAAGCACACATACAGGAATCACAAATGTTACCTCCGATGAAGGATCCTTGTAGTCACTAAGCCCACTACTAGTAGCGGCTAAATGGGGAGTGATAGCTCTACGAAATGCATCACTAGGAACTCCATAACCAGGCTGCGGTGGATGTAAGGGAGGATACGGCATGGTCATATCAGGTGGAAAAGCGAGCGAAGATGAAGGACCTGCTCGAGACTGGAGGATCTGCAACAAAAAGGTAAATACTTATCTCAAGCATTAGGAGGAAACTTATCAAACAATGTTCAGCTACATGTCATTCTCAGAAGAGTGAACTACTTACATTTTTGGCCAGGAGCCCATCAATATTAAAATCAAGCTGTGGGTTTACTGTTGCAAGCTTCATTGAGAGGAACTGAAATAAAAAAGGAGTCTAGTCATCCTTAAGTACAGACTAAAGGATAAGATACGATACGAGTGCGGCGGAAATTTAGGAAGATTCAAGCAACATAGATTATAACACAGATTAACAAAAACATTTAGATCAATCAAAAATCGCATATTAGTAACTCGAACGCATGTATTAAGAATTCATTAAGACTACATATTATGCAGCCACCAGGATAATCAAGATAGCACTATGTGAAGCAATTAAATCATCAATAAATATTTTGAAATTGGGGGGGGGGGGGGGGGGGGGGGGGGGGGGGGAGATCTGAAGGAAAACAGGCATTGTCATTAACGTGAAAAAATTATATTGGGAAAAATGTGAAGAAGAAAAATAAGTTATTAATTGCATACCTCAACCTGCCTTTGCAGAGACTGTACATAGTTAATAATTTCATCCAGCATTACAGCTTTGCCCGTGACCTGCAAAGTCACCACCTCTTTCTCTAGTAATTTAAGACAGAAAATCCCTACTAAAAGTTCTAATATATGATACACCATAGCTAGTTGATTCCAATAATACCAACCTTGTTGCAACCAGGTACAAGATCCTGAAGAAACTTCATCCGTTCACTAATTTTCTCCCGCCTTATCTGTAATCAAAATCACTTAAAGTCAATCCCAAAACAGATAAACTATGAGATTCCACAACTTATAAGTTTTAATATGAAGTCTTACTCTTTCTGCAAGACTATGGCTATTTGTTGCCTGGCCTCTTCGAGCTCGAACATGTATGTAATCGTCCTTTGTTGGATCTGAAGCTTGAGACCCTTGTTTACCATTCTTTCCACCGGACTTGCCGGCAACTGAATTCAAGTTTTGTTCCCCTTTCTGAATCTCAATTTGATCCTTACCAGATTCAGCCGGTGGCTGCTGTGGTTCAGTATCCTGCCAAAAAGACAAGAACTTTCAACAAGGAACTATCTTGTGGACAATCAAACAAAATATATTATGACAATGCCCTACCTTACCACCTCTTTTCCTTTTCTTAGAGCCAATGTTCTTTTCATAAGACTCCTCGCCAGCACCCTCCATTTCTTCTTGACGGCCGCTACATTCAGCCTCACCAGACTCATTACCAGAGACTCCAGCTACTTCATCAAAATTTTCACTCTTCTTCTCACTTTTGAGGGGGCTTCTTTCTTTGTCCCTTTGGTCAATAGTTAAGCAAACATCCTTGGAACTTTCACCCACATTACTCAAATGCTGCTTCTGTGCAGAAGGTGATTTCAACCCATTAATTGATAAAACCTCTTGAGGACCCTGCATTGGTAGGGGTCCCCTATAGTAAGGATTCATCGACTCGGGTAAGCTAAAAGGATTCATCATGTCACCAAAGTTCCCTCCACTAAAGCAAGAAAACCTTGCAGCTCTTTCAATAAAACCCGAATCGGCCGGAAACTGCGCTAAGCTCTGAGGAAGCATCATAGGAGCAGGAGGCAAAAACATGGCCCCTTTCAACATTGCATTCGATGGAGTCCAATTAGGACCGACTGTTCCCAATGGATTTGAAGTGCTAGGATTTATTTGAACATTAGCATCACAAAATCCTAAGCTCGGCGAATTGTTAGATTGATCCCAAGTAGTAGGGCAAAATGAATCAATCATTCCCATAGATGCATTAGTCAAATTGCTACCACTTAATTGCCATTCTGAGGACAAATTTGATGAATGATAGTTCATGACTTCTTCATTATTCTTCTTTTCTGGTTCACTGTCATTCTTGCTAGCTATATCCATATTATGAAAGTGTAGCAAATTTAACCCAAACCTAAAAAAAACTCCTCTTTTACCACACCACAGCACTTTTGAGTATCAAGAAAACAACCTAAAACATTGAAATTCAACATGCTGGATACTTAAAGAAGTTCTCATTGTCCTGTATTTGACTATCTTCAACAAAGATCAAGACTTTTCTTTATATCCTAATTTTTGAACCAAGACTAAAGTTAAAAGTGAAGCAAAATAAAAATATTGAGAGAATTAGAAAAAAATAGAAAAAACCCAAATACAAAAATTCATACTGAAAAGGAAACAGCTAGTTCCAAAGCATTTCACAAAATCCCAAGCACCCACCCCTCACCCCCCAAATGTCCAAGAAAACACAATCCCAGTTCAACAAAGAGCTCAAAAAAGTGTTTCAGAAGCAGTAAATTGAACAAAGTCATTAACTTGGAGCATCATAAATATAACTCATTTAAGGTAAAAACCCTAGTCAGAGTAAAAGTGGGTGAAGAGGAAAAAGATACCTTAGTTCAGATTGTGTACTACTTTTGGTACTCTAGTACACCATTCTTGAACTTGAACAGCTTTTTTTTTACTGAAGGGAAGGGATAAAAAGCAAATCTTTTTAACTTTTTGGCTACTGTTTTTCTTGAAAGAGTTATTTACAGTTAGTTTCTATATGGGAAAAAAATAAAATAAACAGGCAATAAAGATATAAATAAAGAGATAAATTGAAAAAAGTAGAGTCAAAAGGGTCCAAAGAGAAGAGGAAAAGAAGTTAAGAAGAAATTTGGGTATTTGAGGGAACCGAAAAAGAAAGATTACTAACCAAGGTCCCCTCCTGCATTTATACCCACGCCTGCATTAAAAAAATAGCTCTTTGAATGATTAACCACCGCCTCTGCTACTGTTAATCAAATAATTTATAAAAAATAGAGTAAAAAAAAATTATTTTTGTATTCACGTAGGATCCGCAAAAGAACTGCTTATCAAGAAATATAATATAAATAATATATTTTAAAACAATGTTTTCACGGTTCAAACATGTAATCTATTTAGGTCACATAAAAATAATTTTATTATTGCTCCTTTCATGCAGCGACCGGGGAAGAATTGCACCCCGAGGAGTGTGATATATACAATCAACCCTAATACAAGTATTTAATGGTTACTTTCATAGCTCGAACTCACTTAACCGAGAGTCTATTAGAAACAGTACGGAGTAAGATCTGTGTAAACACTACCATTCTCAAATTCTACTATATAAAATAATACTGTTATTATTATTTCATAGCTCGAATTCGTGATATGTACCTCTCACAAAATTAAATTTACTATTTATTCTAAGGCTTCACTCTAACCGTAATGGAGTAAAGAAATGAAAACAGTGATCATCAAATATTTTGAGAGAGTGATAAGTATCCGTCAATACTTAACTAGAGATTGGAATTCTAAGTTATGGGAATAAAATTATTTTTGGCAGGAAGCATTATACTTCAAAGTGAAATTTAATCCAGATTAATCCTATGGTAACCGAATATTGAATAAAAATATATTAAAAATAAAAAGAAAATAAAACAGTGGAACTTTCCCTTTTGTTTGTTTTTTCTAGTGTATCTTTTTTGGAGTACTTGTTTATTTGTTTGTTTCATTTAGCTATCTTGTACTATACATCCTACCCTAGCTTTATTTACTTGCCTAGTGATGTGTACCTCACTTTAGCTATGACATTACTAGTCTCACTAGTTTATTATACTAGTAATAGTTATATTAAGAGCCTGTTTGGACATAAGAATTTTTTTTTTAATAAAAAAAAATTTAAACAATGTTTGAAAATTTTGCATTTTTTCAAATTCAACTTGAAAATACATTTTCGAATTTGAAAAACTAATGAAAACTAGTATTTTTAATTGAAAAGTTGGTATTTTTACGTTTTACAAATTTATCCTATATTTTTTAAATTTATAAACGGACCCCAATCAGTTATTAAACCTAGGTAACACCTACAACTACCCACTATCTCATTGAGTGGCCGTGGACTATATTTTGATATCCATTGTTGGGATCTACAATTTATACTTTTACTTGAAGGAGTCACTAGAATTTCTATTAGAGATTGTTCGTACAGTTAAACAGTCAGCATGTTTGATTGTTTGTTTCAAGTAGCATAATCAAGTCGGGGTGGTTTTGATATTTTTTATAAATTGTAGGGTATAAATCATGTTTCATGATTTTGAAAAAAGTACATCCAAATATATTGTAAAAATTATAATCAAACACAACTTCATCTTCAAATTAAATTTTAGTGAAATTCAAATTTTAAAAAAAACTTAGAATTTATGTCCAAACGCCTACTAACTATAGATATTAGTAGTACTATAATTTTTACTATCCCGAATTTCAATTTACATGGCTTAGTTTATTGGACATAAAGGTTTCAAAAAGTAAATTTTTTAAAATTTATGATCTTGAATATGCTTGAACATTTATAAATGTCGATAAATTTTTTTTAAATTTATTAGCATAAACAAGTTATATTTCTAGCGATGATCACTTCTAGCAATTGTAATTTCTGACGTGGGATAATAGATTTGGGAGATTCATAAAAAAAACATGTCAAAGGTTGACTTATAATTAAGTTATCAACTAAAAAAAACATGAAAACTAATTCTAATAGTACGTTGTGGAATCGTAAATTATTAAAAAATAAAATTGAGCAAAGTATGATTAGCAGAGAATGATGAGTTCATGTTACATGTTACCTACATTTAACTCTACAATAGTATTTACACTTCAAATATTATTGTGGTGATTTTTAAGTTCGAAAATTCATTTGCAAATATTTGAGAATGAGACCACTCGTATACATACTGGAAGAGAATTTAAGAACGAATCCTAACCAGGTAGGGTATGTGCTGGATATGATACTTATAATTTTTTTCATATTTTATTAGTGGTCTCGAATTCAAACCTTAAAAATAAAATAAAAATTAGGTAAAAAGTGTTTATCTACATAAAAATCTTATTAACGCGAATCTAAATTAATCAATTTGTAAATTTCAAATACAGAATAGTTAAAGAAAACCCTAATGGAGACATTGCCAACTCTTGCCAGTGATTAATTAGTTTTATCTCTATGATAATTGTCCTGCCCTTTCTCTACACCTAGGAGGAAGAGCTTATAGTATAATCGTAATTAGGTTTATTTAATTTGGTCAAGACACCTATGATATAGTAGCTTATTTTCACACACTTTATGGCCACTTGTGTTGGTTCTAGAGGTGTACCTACACTTAGTTTTTGGCATCTTTAAACATTGATAACTTCCCCAGCTTATCCATGCTTCAGGCTAACGTAAATGTAAAGTGCAACAAAATCGAAGACTTTAGACTTTATTATATATGATTAAAGAACATAAAACGAAAATTATTATGTAGGGTTAGTTTCTATATCTACTATTGCTGATTTTACATTTTTTTCTTGACTCATAATATACGGTCGAGTTAGTTGAGATGGGAACTTTCTAAAAGGGAGATCTAAGGTTCGAAATCTACTCGCATACTTTTTTGATCGAACCTATCACACGGGACTTGCCTAGTACAGTTTATCTTCCTATATGATTTACGGACTATTACACATGAGCGAGGTTCACCATGTGTGCATTCAAAGGGTAGCAACTATGGATACTACTGATATACTGTATACGATCGAAATCGTAGAGCTCGATTTCGAAGACTTAATCATGCCCCGAACTCGAGTTCGGGAAACTCGAAGTAAGAATCAAGTCTTGCCGAGATATGCGCACCTCGGGAAGCAAATCGAGGGCCTGAGGCGGTCTACCTCGAGACAGCACAATTTCAATGACAATCAAGGAAAAGCGGGAATCTCTCAAGAACACGTGGATCAGAGCGTAAATTGTGGGATAAGATTTGTACGAGTTAGTACAAGTCCGTATTAGGTTGTTATACAGCTGTACCAATAGAATTCTTTGTCATAATTAGAAATGTACCATATTAGGATTTTCCCTTCCTATATAAAGGGGCCCTAATTATTTGTAAGGATCATCAGATTTACTGTAATAGAACATTCTATTCTGCTTTTCTCGTTTACTGTCTCAACAATTGTTCTTCAACTTTATTTCTCTTAATTTATTGTTCACACTTTAGTGTTCTTAACTCACCTCGAGATCCTCGAGGCTATTGAACTCGAGGTCCCTTTTCCTTTGACAACACTGGTTTGGTTCATCATTTCTTCTCATTCATACTTAATATTTCTTGTTTATTTACTAGTATTGGAATAAATCACATATTTTTAGAACCACAAATCAAATATAATCGTTATCACTATTTTCGAGGTAAACAGTTTGGCGCCCACCGTGGGGCTAAAGATAATAGTGATTATTTTAGGGCTAGTTTTCTGATAACACACGTTATTCTTCACACTTTTTCTTGTCCAAGATTCTTTGATTTTAAAATATGTCTAACTCAGCAAATACACCAGTACATGGAAACGACGGCCTTGGATTCCATGGAGAAAATAATGCAACAGCTTCGGGGACCGGTGTGCCACCGCTTAACTCTGGGGTAGCACCAGCACCAAATCCTGTCGACGTTGGTTCACACATTGCTTTGCACGTCGACTTGGGCACTGATATTGAAGGAAGTGTACGCGGAGGGGACCAACCTGACGCACAGAGGACACATGCTCGAGAAGAGAGAGAAGTTAGTCTACAAGTAATTTTTGAAATGTTCCAAGCACAACAAGTTACTATCGCTCAGTTGCAGAGTCAGCAAAAGACTCCGAGCGAAGCAGGACCAGGAACAACTCCTAGAATTGAACCAACCCCAGAGAGATCAAGCAACAATGGGTCAGGAACTGACCCCATCATCATGAAAATGTTCGAGGAACTCACTAAGAGGATCGAGTCGAGAGAAAAAAAGATTGAGGACAACGATAAGAAAGTGGAAACCTGCAACTCGAGGGTCGACCAGATACCGGGAGCACCTCCGATTTTAAAGGGACTGGATTCGAAGAAGTTTGTACAAAAACCATACCCCCCGAGTGCAGCTAGCCCATTCCGAAGAAGTTTTGGATGCCAGACATCCCGAAATACAATGGGACCACCGATCCTAACGAGCACATCACCATATATACTTGTGATATAAAAGGGAATGATTTGAAAGACGATGAGATCGAGTCATTACTACTGAAGAAATTTGGGGAAACTTTGTCCAAGGGGGCCATGATGTGGTACCATAACCTGCCCCCAAACTCTATTGATTCATTTGCCATGTTGGCAGACTCATTTGTAAAGGCACATGCTGGTTCCATAAAGGTTGCAACAAGAAAGTCAGATGTATTCAAAATCAAGCAAAGAGAGAACGAGATACTGAGGGAATTTGTGTCCCGTTTTTAGTTGGAACGAATGGAGTTACCACCAGTCTCTGATGATTGGGCCGTACAAGACTTCACTCAAGGGCTAAATGAACGAGGTTCGATATCTTCAAGGCAGCTGAAGCAGAACTTGATCGAGTATCCAGTCGTAACCTGGGAGGATGTGCACAATAGGTACCAGTCAAAAATTAGGGTCGAGGACGACCAGTTGGGACCCCCTCGGGCTCAGTTTATCCAAGCAGGATACCAGCAAAGGAGTCGAGATATGCAGATAGGGAGCCAAGGCCTAACAAGGAAAGATAGCATACATCGAAGATAGAAGGAACACTTCGAGGCGCAACATACCTCGAAATGATCGAAGAACATATCGAGGTCAGAATTCCCGGGGACTCATGAGGAAGACCGAGTTCGATAGGCATTCGGGTCCGGTGGAGGCACCTCGATTATCAGAATACAACTTCAATGTTGATGCCTCAGGCATCATCTCAGCCATTGGAAAAATTAGAGACACCAGATGGCCCAAGGCCATACAGATCGATCCTTCTCAGAGGAACCCTAACTTAATGTGCAGGTATCATGGTACTCATGGTCATAGGACCGAGGACTGCAGGCAGCTTAGAGAGGAGGTAGCCCGATTGTTCAACGAAGGGCACCTTCGAGAGTTTCTCTGAGATCGGGCCAAAAACCATTTTCGAGAAAGGGATATAAACAGGAAAAATGAACCGGAAGAGCCTCAACCTGTCATTCACATGATCATCAGCGGAGTCGACGTCCTACAGGGGCCCATATTCAAACGGACCAAAGATCACAAGGGAGAAACAGACTGTAGACTACATACACGAGGACACTCTCATATTCAGCAAGGAAGATATCGAGGCCTTATCTCAGCCTCACAACGATGCACTGGTAATTTCTATCCTTTTAAATAAAGTTCAACTTAAACGTGTTCTCGTGGATCCAGGTAGCTCGGCAAATATAATCAGATCAAGGGTCGTGGAGCAGTTCGGGTTGCTCGACCAAATCATACCCGCCTCTCAAATCTTGAATGGATTCAACATGGCGAGTGAAAGAAATAAGGGAGAAATCATCCTCCTCATAAACATGGTCGGAACCATACAAGACACCAAATTCCATGTCATCGAAGGTGACATGAGGTACAATGCTCTACTTGGAAGTCCATGGATCCATAGCATGAGGACAATTCCGTCAACCCTTCATCAAATGATGAAGTCCCTAACAAAGAATGGCGTGAAAACAGTATATGGAGAGCAGCATGCGGCCAAAGAGATGTTCGCAGTGATTGACTTGGCACCAGCATCGACACCATCCACATCGAAAAAGTCGAAGGACAAATAGGTAGACAAATAGCAATCATAGCATGTGCCCTCGGCTGAGCCCGAGGAGCAGGAGATCGAGGATCAGATCATCGAGGACATAGAAGATTTCCTTACCCCCGAGCCTTTTTCGCCCCCGAGGAGCCAGGTGCGACGAAGTACACTATCGATGAGCTCGAGCAACTTTATTAATCAAGCATGTGTCGGAACAAAAGGTATACCTGGGAACGGGATTAAACCCGAACTCAGGGAAAAACTCATTCAATTCCTTATTGGTAACATTGATTACTCTGCTTGGCCCCACTTAGATATGACACGGATCCCACCGGAGATAACCACCCATCGACTAAGTGACGATCCCAGATTTAAACCAGTGAAGTAAAAGAAGAGATCTCAGTCCGAGGTAAAACATGCCTTCATCAAAGACGAGGTAACCAAACTTCTCAAAATAGGATCCATTAGGGAAGTAAAATATCCTGAATGGCTAGCTAATGTAGTGGTAGTCCCTAAAAAGGGAAATAAACTTAGAATGTGTGTAGACTACAAAGATTTAAATAAAGCATGCCCTAAAGATTCATTCCCACTACCTAACATCGACCTTCTAATCGATGCGACGACTCGCCACAAGATCCTTACTTTTCTCGACACCTACTCCGGGTATAATCAAATTCAAATGAACCCGGAGGACCAGGAAAAGACTTCGTTTTTCACGAAATATGGTACATATTGCTATAACGTAATGCCCTTCGGGCTAAAAAAATGCAGGGGCTACATATCAACGCTTAGTTAATAAAATTTTTGAACAGCAAATAGGCGAATCTATGGAAGTTTATATTGATGACATTCTAGTTAAGTCCCTGCATGGAGAGGACCATTTGAACCATTTGCAGGAAACGTTCGATATCTTAAGGAAGTACAACATGAAACTCAACCCCGAGAAGTGCGCTTTCAGAGTCGGCTCGGGTAATTTCTTAGGCTTCATGGTGTCGAAAAGGGAGATCGATATCAACCCCGATAAAATCAAATCCATCGACGAAATCACCATCGTAAACAATGTGAAAGTCATTCAACGGATAACCGAAAGGATAGCTGCCCTAGGCCGGTTTATCTCGAGGTCTTCATATTAGAGACATCATTTCTTCTCTCTACTCAAGAAGAAAAACAACTTCACATGGACTCCAAAGTGTCAACAAGCCTTGGAATAATTAAAATGGTATATCTCGAGCTCGCCCTTGCTTCATACTCCGAAGGAGGATGAAACACTATATTTGTATTTAGCCGTGCCCGAGGTAACGGTAAGTGGCGTGTTGGTTCGAGAAGAGCAAGGTACACAATTTCCTGTCTATTATGTAAGTCGAACCCTAGGAGGTGCCAAAACCAACTACCCGCATTTAGAAAAGTTAGCTCATGCATTAGTTAGTGCATATAGAAAATTAAAATCATATTTCCTGTAACAATCCGAGCGGTCGTTACGAGAGTTTTAGCGCCGTTTCCCCCCCCATTTCTGCTTTATTTTTGTGTGGTTCAGCTCTTTTATGTTGTGTTGGGTTGGTTGGATCGGGTTCAGAGTGGTTGCAGGGAGAAATGAGACACTTAGTCCCTTAACTTGGTTCAATAGTTGGAAAAGTCAACCGGAAGTTGACTTGTAGGTATATGATCTCGGAATGCGGTTTTTATGGTTTGGATAGCTTCGTTAGGTGATTTGGAGTATATTCAAAAAGTTATTCGAAGGTCCGTGGTAGAATTAGGCTTGAATTGGCGAAATTAGACTTTTGGCGATTTTCAGTCGGCCGTGGAATATTAGCTATCGGGGACGTAATGAAATTCTGGAGTTGGAATAAATTCGTAGAGTCGTTTGTGATGTGTATGCAATTTTTCAGGTCGTTCGGACGTGGTTTGGTTAGTTTCGGCATCGTTGACGAATATCGGAAGTTTAGAAATCCTTAGGCTTGAATTTCGGGTTAATTTGGTGATTTGATGTTGTTTTGAGTGTTCCTAAGATCGACTGAGTTTGAATAATGATATGTTATTTGTTGGTGGTTTTGGTTGAGGTCCCGAGGGCCTCGGAATGATTTCGAATGGTTATCGAACAATTGAAAATTTTGGAGTTGCAGCTGAAGCTGCTGTCTTTCTGTCATAACCGCACCTGCGGATTGGGGACCGTAGGTGCGAGCCGCAGAAGCGGAAAGGAAACCGCAAAAGCGGAAATTATCGCAGGAGCGGAGGGATGGACCGCACCTGCGAGCCCTGGCACATGTGCAGCGTCTAAGGACTTAAGTGAATTTCGCAAGTGCGGATTTTTGTGCGCATAAACGGTCCGCAGGTGCGAGATAATTTTCGCATAAGCGGAAAGTGCTGGGCAGAACCTATAAAAGGTTGCCTTTGCGATTTTTCACCATTTTGGATGGTTTGAATCTTTTGAGCAATGATAAGAGGAAATCGAAGGCTATCCATTTGATAAGTTACTTGGACTTCATTGCTTGTGTTTGTGATGATTTTTCTACTGTTTAATCATGAAATTTGTTGGATTTAATGGTGTAATTTGATGGGTTAGGGCTTGAAAACTTGAAACTTTGATTTAAGGATTTGATGGGTCATTTGTCGTCGGATTTTGATGTATTTGGTATGTATAGACTCGTGAGAGTGTAAGGATTCTAGTTTTGTATTTTTTGTTGAGTTCTGAGACGTTAGCCTGGGGGTCGGGTTTGGTCGAATTCGGGATTTGGGATGTAATTCGATAATTTTGATGCGGGTTGCGCTCTTTTAGAATATATTAATGATATAATACTAATCTTGGTTAGATTCAGGGCGATTTGTGGTCGAGTCGAGCGGCAAGGGCATTGCGGTGTAAAATTTTGGCTTGATTAAGGTAAGTAACGCTTCCAAACTTGGTTCTGAGGGTTTGAAACTCCGAACTACGTGTTATGTGATTAGAATTTGGTGACGCACATGCCACGTGACGGGCGTGCGGGCGTGCACCGTGAGACTTGTGACCTGGTTCATTCCATGGCGCCGTTTAGTGGTTCTTTCTTGTTGATATTTGTGCTTGTATCTATGTGATTAAAGTAAACATGTTGGAAATCATGCTAGATATTATGTTAAGGTTTGATCATGTTGAGACCCGAGCGGTCATCTTAATGCGAACCATGCTAGAAATCATGTTAGACATTATGTTAAGGCTTCACACCGACATTGTTGAGACTCGAGTGGTCATTTATTGCTGTCATCACATGCGTTTCATTGACATTATATACTCAGTCCTTTCATTGCATATCATATCATGTCTCAGTCTCGGTAATTATTGTTTTACACATTATATCATTGATTCATACTAGTTCATGAATTGTGAGCCCGTGTGAGCGAGACTGGAGAGTGATGACTGAGTGAGGCCGAGAGCCTGATATTAAGTGAAAGTTGTGGGATCGGGCTACACGCCGCAACATGTTATATTGATTATGCATGGATCTGGTTTATGATAGAGCTTGGGCTGTAGGAGCCCCTCCGGAGTCTGTAACACACCCCCAATGAGCGCAATGATATTTGAGGGATGGATCTTCCCTGGACATGGATCTTGTCCGAAGTGATATTGAGTGATGGATCTTCTCTGGACATAGATCTTGTCCGAATTGTTTATGTTCGGAGATGGATTTTCTCCATGAGGCTGGATTGGCTTGTTTTTCCCCGGTACTAAGCGATTGATGTCAGTGATGTGTGTACGTATTCTGGGATGGATCTTCCGTGGGCCGTCGATCCATATACAGTACCGAGTGGTTGTGAGATGTATCATTATCTTGAGATGGATCTTCTCCATAGGGCTGGATCGGCCTTCCTCAGTACTGAGTGACTTCTGTCTGATGTGTATATAATCTGGGATGGATCTTCCCTGGGCCATGCGAGCCATATATAGTACTGAGCGGACAAGTATTTGAGAGTGTGAGCGCATTGTGCATTTCATACTGCTGATGCATTGCATGTAAAATACATTGAGTTATTTATGTTAAATTGTTCAGAACCGTACTTGTCTTATCACCGTGAGCTGTCTAATTAACTGAAAGCATGCCAAAATTTCTGTACATTGGTTATGTTGTAAATGTGAAGGTTTAGTCCGTCACTACCTCTTAGGCCACAATTTGGGCTTGTTACTTACTGAGTTGGTGTACTCACGTTACCCCCTGCACCTTGTGTGCAGATCTAGGTATCCCTGGCCATGGTAGTGCCAGTTGACCATTTTGGTTGTGGATCATTTTTGGAGAGGACGGGGTAGCTGCTTGGCGATCGCAGACCCGCCTATATCTTTCCATATCTTCCTTGTGTACTTTTATTGATTATTTCCAGAAAAAGTTGTCTTGTTAAATTTTGGGAACAGTTGTAGTATTGGATCATGACTCAGTGACACCAGATTTTGGGATTTCTCTTTTTACAGTATTTTGGGTTTGAATCTATCTTTAATTTCGGTTCTCCTCTGATAAAAAAGGGTAATATTTAAATATTGTCATGATAGAAATCGAATTGGTTAAGAGTGTAGGATTACCTAGTTCCACGATAGGCGCCATCACGGCCGGGTGGTTTTGGGGTCGTGACACTTCCAATGCCCTCCTATATGTGTATTGACTACATATCCACTTCGAAACATCTTGCATAAGCCCGAATTATCGGGTCGATTAGCCAAATAAGCCATCGAGATTGGGGGATATGATATTGAATATAAACCCTGAACGGACATCAAGTCTCAAATTTTGGCAGACTTCGTGGTTGATTTCACGCCTGCCCCCATGCTCGAAGTAGAAAAGGAACTCTTTCTAAAAACGGGCACATCATCGGGATAATGTACCCTCTTCACAGAAAGTGCCTCGAATGTGAAAGGGTCCGGGCTCGGTATAGTTCTAAAATCGCCTATGGGAAGCATCATTAAACAGTCTATAAAAACTTCGAAATTGACTAACAATGAGGCCGGTTATGAGGCCATGATTGCAGGTCTCGAACTAGCCAAAGGCTTGGGAGTGGAGGTCATCGAGGCAAAGTGAGACTCTCTTTTGGTAGTAAACCAAGTAAACGGGAGTTTCGAGGTTCGGGAAGATAGAATGCAAAGGTACTTAGACAAACTTCAAGTGATGTTTCATCGATTCAAAGAGTGGACACTGGTCCATATACCTCGAGAACAGAATAGCGAGGCCGACGCTTTTGCAAATCTGGGGTCATTGGTCGAAGATGATGATATCGTCCCGGGGACGGTCATCCAATTATCGAGGTCAGTGGTCGAAGAAGGCCATGCGGAAATCAACTCAACAAGTCTAACATAAGATTGGATGAATAAGTACGTCGAATACTTGAAGCATGGGAAGCTCCCCTAGAACCCAAAAGAATCAACGACCCTTCTAGCCAAAGCAGCTCGATTCTCACTCGATGAAAATGGAACATTATATAGAAGGACCTTCGACGGACCACGGTAAGTATGCTTGGGACCAAGGGACATTGATTACGTACTTCGAGAAATCCACGAAGGCACTTGTGGAAACCACTCCGGTGCCGATTCCTTGGTTCGAAAGGTGATCAGAGGGGGTATTACTGGGATAGCATGGAAAAAGATAATAAGGAGTTTGTTAGAAAGTGTGATAAATGTCAAAGGTTCGCACCAATGATCCATCAGCCCAGTGAACAACTCCATTCGGTTCTATCCCCGTGGCCATTCATGAAATGGGGGATGGACATCGTCGGCCCCCTACCAATGGTGCCAGGTAAATCTAAGTTTATTTTGTTTATGACTGACTACTTCTCAAAATGGGTAGAAGCGCAAGCCTTCGAGAAGATAAGAGAAAAGAAGTCATGGACTTCATATGGGACCATATTATATGCCAGTTCGGGATACCCGCCGAGATAACATGCGACAATGGGAAGCAGTTCATCGGCAGCAAAGTAACAAAATTCCTCGAAGACCATAAAATCAAAAGGATTCTATCAGCTCCTTATCACCCAAGTGCAAATGGTCAGGCCAAGTCCACAAACAAAACTATCATCCTAAACTTAAAGAAGAAGTTAGATGATGAGAAGGGGAAATGGAGAGAAGTATTGAGCGAGGTGCTATGGGCGTATCGAACGACGTCAAAGTCAAGCACGGGGGAGACCCCATTTTCTTGGGTGTACAGGTCTGAGGCATTGATACCAGTCGAGGTCGGGGAACCGAGCGTCAGGTTTCAGCATACCACCGAGGATTTGAACAACGAAGCCATGAACGCTTCCCTCGAGATACTAGATGAAAAACGTGAAGCCGCATTATTCCGAATGGACGCTCAAAAATAAAGGATCGAGAGGTACTACAACAGAAGGACGAACCTTCGCTACTTCGAAGTAAGGGATTTAGTTCTAAGGAAAGTCACCCACAATACCCGAGACCCGAATGGAGGGAAATTAGGCCCTAATTGGGAAGACCGTATCGAGTCCTCAGATTTGTGATAAAAGGATCCTACAAACTTAGCACAATGGAAGGCGAGCAACTACCAAATAATTGGAATATATCATTACTCAAACTCTACTACTGCTAAGGTATGACCTTCTTCCCTTTTCATTTATATTCTGTACTAACTTCATACATGTGTTCGATTGGACATACCAAATCATCCTTCAGCTCGAAGACCTTGGGTTTTAAAGCATGCGTTGCACTCTTTTTCCCTTAGAACGGGTTTTATCCCAAATGGGTTTTACCGGCAAGGTTTTTAACAAGGCAACACATATATGCTACCTAAGGAAAACTCAACAAGTATTCAAGGCTTCTTTTCAATCAACCTCGAATACTGGGGGACATCACCCGCATAGGTTATATTTTTGAAAGAAAACAATTCATGTCAAGAGGGCCTCAATAGGAAAACAATGTAATGAGCCAAACAATCAAATGAATCGTGTCCATATAAAGCAGTCGAGCCCTCAACGACAAAACATGTACGCATGTATCAAACATTAAAAGAAGCACTGTCATTATATCAAAACATTTTTTGCCCAAAAAGAAGTCTACAATTTTTTCTTTTATATTTCTACATGAAACGGCTCAAGGGCCAAAACCTCAAATGCATCCGAATACTCGGGGACTGTCATCGACAGTCAACATATCGAGTCATCAAAAACTCGAACATATAAGACCTCGAAGAAGGCACGCTCAAACCTATAAGACCTCAAAGAGGTAGGATCGAACTCATAAGACCCCAATGAGTCATGCTCGAACTCATAAGACCTCAATGAGGCATACTCAAACTCATAAGACCTCAATGAGGCATCCCCGTGATATTAAGGCCAAGTCCACCACACTCATGGACTAAAGGCTACGGACATATAAAAGACTAAAGTCATATGAAAAGGCTACGGCCGAAATAATGCGGCTCGTAGATGTCCGACTTCCGCCACAAAAACTAAAGGCCTTCAAATACTTCGAAAAATCGATTAAAGAAAAGGGATTCGATAAAATCAGCCCTCGAATAACGTGGAGGCTTCAATAATACCAGCCTTTGAAATAACCTCAATAGGTATTCAATTATCATTACATATCGACTTACAAACGAGGTTCCAATCAATCGAACCTTCGAAAAATGAAACATGAATACAAAACATACATGCTAAGGCATACCAAAAATTCCACTAAGTCTTTAGCCAGGAAGAGGGAAAAACTATAGCCATTTTAGATGCCGAATTGGCCCTACCTAAAAGAGCCTAAGAACTAATCTAAAGAGCCTAAGGGCCGATATGTTAGAGCCTAAGGGACAACCTAAAAGAGTCTAAGGGCCAACCTAAAATATCCTAAGGGCCAACCTAAAGAGCCTAAGGGCCGATATTTTAAAGCCTAAGGGCCAATAATTAAAGAGCTTAAAGGCCAAAGCACACCATGCTCGAGACCCTACCTAGCTCGGACTCAAAAGTCCCGAGCTAAAGCCCAGCTCGAAGATCGAATCTTAGCTTAACCTATTATCAATCGTTAATCGAAACACAAAACTCGAGCATTTACTCTACCCCGAATTTGAACCAACGCTCAAAGATTGTAGCATCAAAAATCAAGCAAACTTTGAAGAAAAATTGAAGACGAAGGAAATTCCTTTCTTTGTTATATATATACAGAAGGTATTACACAAAAGAAAGAAAACAAAAGAACCAAATCTACTTCCGGGTTCATTTGCTCGGAGGCAGTATCCACTAGAGCTACATCTTCGGTAGCCTCATCATCGGGGGCCTTCTCGTCCTACTCCTCGGGGACTTCGCCTTCGTCTCCCTCACTCTCGGAGCTGCTGGAGGAATCCTCGTCGGTGGAGAGCAATGCAACTGCCTCTTCTTCCCGGGCCTTTACCTTCTCGATTTCGGCGGAAAGGTCGAAGCCTTTGGCGTGCACCTCCTCGAGAGTATTCCTTCGAGACTCCAGCTTGGCGTGATTAGTGGCACATGTTAAATTGATTTCGGCCGCAACATAGATCTCCCGAGCCCAAGCACTAGCAGCTGCAACATCAGTTCGATAAGAGGACACGAATGCATCAGCTTCAGAGTTGAACTTAGATAATTTTACGGCCGCCTTAGTGTGAATATCCTTAAACTTACGACTCTCCTCTTTTGCACTCTGAAGCTGGTGCTTGATCGAGGCCAGTTTCTCCCGAAGAGTGTCCTTCTTAGAGGCCAGACGATCCATATTTTGCTTCCACACGAGGGTTTCAGCCTCCTTGTTCTTAAGCTCCTCCCGAAGTTATTCCACCAGATCGGCCCTCTGATGAAGATGAAAATTTGAAGTATTAGACACCGAATCAAGGAAGATATAAAGTAAACCCACGAGTCTATGTTACCTGTTCAACGAGCTTGACCCGCTCTTGGGAAGCCTCATCCGAACTTGCTCGAAGATCGTTGAGTTACCCCTCTCTTTTGGCATAGAGAGCCTTAAGTTAGTCCATCTCTGACATGAGCTTCCTGAGCTCATCTTCACAACGGGCAAGCTCAGCCCGAGACTTGGAGAAAGATCGTTCAAAGAGCATCACGGGCTTATCACGAAAAAGGGAGTCGGAAAAGCAAAACCCGAACTCTAATTATAATTGTAAGGCAAAGTTTACCTGCTTTCGAAGCTTCTCAGCCTCTTTGAAGATGAACGAGGCGTCAAGATCGGGGCCCTCTTTGATTCCGGCAAAGCATTCTCTGAATATGTCGTCCTCCCCGTGGGATGTTCCCACATTTGCAGTCTTCATATCTTGGGCATCCCGTATCTGCCCCGTATAGAACAACGGGCCTGGAAGAGAGTCATCCACATCAATCACCCTGAATGATTCAATCGGGGCGTCCTCTCACCTTCGAGGCACCTCGGGGTTGGTCTCTCCGACTTCATCGATCAAGTGCCCTATGATGTAATGTGTTTCCTTGCCACTGGTTGGCTCGAGGACTTTTCTCGAGCTCCCCTCAAGGGCCTCCTCGGCTTGAGACTGGACCACAACAGTAGCCTTCGGTTCAGCAGCCTTTGAAGCATCAGTTCTTCCTCTTCTACGAATCACTAACGGGAGATCATCTTCGCCCTCAGCATCTTCCTCTTTGTCCTCAGCGCGAAGACGTTCTACAGTTTCCAGAGATAAGGCCATCGTGTCGACCTTAGGCTTTCGAACCTTGGTTTTCTTCGGCTTCAGGGAATTCGCCGGAGGTTCTTTCTTCCTCTTTTTGTCTTTGGCAGGTTTTGGGAGGTCAACAACCGCACCTGGATACCAAGCAACGGTTGTATCATCGAAAAAGGAGTTAGTTCAAAAGAAGATGGGGACATCAAAGTAATGATACACACTCGACAAGTCGGTACTTACGCTTCATATTCCATTCCTCAGAGAACGACATCTTTTCAATGGGAATCAGGTCGGAGGTTCTGACTCGGACGAAGCGGCTCATCCACCCTCGGTATTTATCTTTGTCGATGCTGGAGAAGAAAGACTTTGAGGACTGACGTTGCAATTTTATCAGGCCACCTCGATAAAGACGAGGACTGTATATCATGATCAGATGGTCGAGGGTAAAAGACATCCCCTCGACCTTGCTCCAGAAGTGTCTAATCAAGTGAACAATTCGCCATAAAAAAGGGTAGATTTGGCCTAACGTCACTTGGTATTGTCGACAGAAGTCGAGAATTACTAGGTCTAGGTGTGGTAGAGAAGGATCTGCGGGGCCTAAGGAGAATGGGTAGGTATACACGCTTAGGTACCCTACTTTGAAAGTGGTGATATCTTTTTCGGGTGAAGGGATCTCCACGTTCACCGTATCTGCCCAACGACAATCTGCTTTTACTTGTTTGAGTTCGATTATCAAGCTGATATACTGAGACATATGCTCGCATAAACACGGGATCGAAGCAGGTCTGTCAACTTTGAAATCGGAAGACGTATCAAAAGCCCCGGAGGTTCACTCTTCAATAAGAGGAGGTACCCTCATTTTGCCCTTAGATACGCGTGAAGACGAAGAAGCCTTCTCTTTGTGTAAATCTGTCTTGGAAGTGTTCATCATTGTTACTATAAGTTCAGAAGAAAAAAAGTGAAAGCTGATGGCAAAATGAACACAAGTAAGGTATAATCACAGAGGAAATAAGAGAGTAGTAGGTGTTAAGTATGTTGAAGAGAGTAAAGTCAGCAAAAGAAATGGGTTGAAGTATTTATAGAGGTCATTTGTGCGTGTTGGGGAAGCCAAACGGCTGGCCAAAAGCCACTTTTAATTAATGACTCCTCGAAAGATGTGCAGACATGACCTTTGCACGACCTTTTAGTCACACTAATCGCTGACCTCACGAGTCTGACGTCATGATTAGGCCATCGAAGAGTTGAAGATCAAATCATTTCTTGTCATTTCATTCTAAGAAACGCGGAGACTATCTGTATACGATCGAAATCGAACAGCTCGATTTCGAAGACTTAATCATGCCCCGAGCTCGAGCTCGGGAAACTCGAAGTAAGAATCAAGTCTGGCCGGGATATGCGCACCTCGGGAAGCAAATCGAGGGCCTGAGGCGGTCTACCTCGAGATAGTACAATTTCGATGACACTCAAGGAAAATCGGTAATCTCTCAAGGACACGTGGATCAGGGCGTAATTTGTGGGATAAGATTTGTACGAGTTAGTACAAGTTCATACTAGGTTGTTATAGAACTGTACCAATAGAATTCTTTGTCATAATTAGAAATGTACCATATTAGGGTTTTCCCTTCCTATATAAAGGGGACCACAATCATTTGTAAGGATCATCATATTCACCGCAATAGAACATTCTATTCTGCTTTTCTCGTTTACTGTGCTCAACAATTGTTCTTCAGCTTTATTGCTCTTAATTTATTGTTCATACTTTAGTGTTCTTAACTCACCTCGAGATCTCCGAGGTTATTGAACTCGAGGTCCCTTTTTCCTTTGACAACACTGATTTGGTTCATCATTTCTTCTCATTCATACTTAATATTTCTTATTTATTTACTAGTATTGCAATAAATTACATAGCACAAATTAAATATAATTGTTATCACTATTTTCGAGGTAAACATATACATTATACAATACTTGAAATCTAGTATTCTGTCTTCTAATTCCAGATCTTGTATTGTTGGAATCCTTACGTAGATTGGAATTTTTTGCCTTTCTCACCAACTTTTATAGGACCTGTTTGGCCATATATTATTGTCACAATAAATTTAGGTTTTATTTTGGCAAATATATGTTTGGTGATAGATTTTGCTTATATTTTAGCAAAATTCCAAAATCAGTTCAATAGCTGGTTTTTGGCCAAAATATCACTGTTATATTTTTTTAAAATTATCCCAAACTTTTTTATTTTATAAAAGAGCCCACCATTTATTATTTTGTAAGAATGTTGCTTCGTCTTCTCGGTCATCTGATAGTATATCATGTAGTTCATTATAAAAATGATAATTTTGTACCAAATTTATTTATATTCAAGACTATGATTTGCAATAATATAATGAATGTTATTGATAATGGTACTGTTGGGTATTTGTGATAGTTTTTAGAACTTGTGGGTATAAGTCATGTTTCATGTTTTTCCAAAATAAATTTTGGGAAATATGTTTTGAAAATTGATGTCCAAACACATTTCATCTCTAAATCAAACTTCACCCAAATTAAATTTTTCAAAACAAATTTAAGAATCTATAGTCCAACGCTAGCATAGTCTTGTATATTAGGAAAAGTGGAGTGTTTCTCCAGTTAAATTCCCATATATTAATTATGGGAAGTATTCTCATAAATCTTACTAACAATTACGTACCATTAAATTAAACGACCCACCCCTAAAAAAAGATAAATATAGATATATTTAGCCACTCCAGAAATGAAGTGAAGTGCACTTTGCTTTTATTCCTTGAGACAAAGTACAATACATTCGTTACGTTAGCTTTTATCTTAAAGTTTCATATTTAAAATTCAAGTTTCACGTAAACTAAGCCAGTTCTTGATTTTAGCATGAGTTGTTTAAAGTTATGTGAAAAAGAAAAGTCAGAAACTCCCATGTTAAAGAAAAACGAAAAACACGTAAAAAAAAACACATTTTTCTTCCTAGTTCAATCAAGACAGGATTTAATTTCGATCAAGACAAAATAGGTAGAGTTTAGATCATAGATGTGAGTGTAGGTAGAGTTTTTGAAAAATAATTTTCTAACTTTTTTAGAAAAGTCATTTTCCTCCAATTTCAAGAAAATATGATATATATAAAAAATATTTTTCAAACTACTTTTACAATCGAACAACAAAAAATAAAAAAATATTTTTCGTCGTATCAAACACACCCTTACGGGAAAAAAGAGACACAATTGATTGATTCCATAGCTGGCAAGAGGGGGGTGAGGGGTGGGTGGGTAGCAGATAGCCAGCTTCTCTAGCAGCAAATGGTCAAACTTGCCAGATGACTTTCTCTTTACCACTTTGATTCTCTATGTTGTTTTTGACTGAAATCTGTTAAGCTTTTTGCAGGGGGTTTGGTAACATCTTCAAGAAAAGGTAATCTAATTAATCTCTTGGCTTAGATCTTCAAAATCTTATTATCAAAGTTGACTCATGTTTAAAATTCTTAATCACTTTCACCCCATTAATATTTAAAACCTTTTTTTAGTTTTTTATCCGATGTCTGTATTAAAGCTTGACTAAATCCGAATTGACATCGAGAAACCCCACTTTAAAGGTAAGCACAAAGACGATTCTATACTCGAAACTCAAACCAGATACCTTTGCTGAAAAATAAAGGAGTACTTACCGCTCTACTACAATCCTTGTTGATAATATTAAAAATTTGGATTATATATACTAACAATATAAGACGTTTTATACCTGGAATATGGTTTAATTAGTGATAAGATATTAATTGAAGTACATTTTTTTAATCAAATTAAGAATTAATAATTATTATTACAAAATTTATTTATAATTTTTTTAAAATAATTATCTGATAATATTTTTCACATAATCAGAAGTCTAGTATTAATTGTGAAGTGTTCTTTTAGTCACTTTTATTTTCTTATTTTTTTTACTATATACTATGGTGTTGATGGACTGTCCCTCTTTTCTTTCTCTTATGGCATTATTAGTTGGCCTTGGGACTTGAAATCACAGAGACCTAAACCTTATTAGAATAATGGAATCTCTTCCACACTTTACTTTATAAAATTTGTAGTACTCTATGTTTAAGCTACAAGAGTGTAACATTATTAAAATTAATAAAAGAGACAGTGTAAGAGGTGAAATGATTTGTATTGATTGGGTTGGTTTTACTAGGTGTTATCAAATGGAGAGCCAATTAATTAAGTATTATACACAAATATAAATAACTCATTTTTCTTCTTATTTTGATTCAAAATAATAGATCTCATATAATTAATAATTTTCTATACGCGTACATATACAACAACCCAAGAACAAAATCCCACCAAAGAATAGTCCAAATAAGAAGTCATATGAAAACTCATTGCCATCCCTATATTATACTATTAAACTAAAGGTGATTAAGATTCCTTAATAATCTTTCTCCAATTAGAAAACCTCAAAACTGGTTACTCCACCAATGACATACTGACACGTGTGATGAAGTGCAACATCTATTAATTGATGTCAAGGTTGGCATGGCTCTTCTTTTGGGAAAGCTAACATAATGAAGCAAACAAAAATAATATAAGGAGATATTAAGGAACAAATCCATTCAAAACAAACATGGGATTGGGGGTTGGGGATTTGAGATATCTTAATGTGAGCTTTAGAACTCTTTTTAACATGAATAAAAAACAATTCCAATTGATGATTACTCTCTTCTACGGGTCCGAGTCGCGGAATCAACTACGGATACCTGCAAATCAGGATACGTTACATACATCAAAATTCTAATTTGGAGTGCGGTTCTTCCCAAGTTTCTGTGTGAACGCGAGATGCTTTGTGAACCGAACTGCTCGTTTTCTCTTCTTAAAAACCTCTTTATCTTCCCACTTTAATTAGAGTAATTTAGAGACGAAATTATGACAAATGTTATTCGTTCAATTGAACTCATTATTTTTCTCATTCGAATTATGTATACATAAATGAAAAAATTAATATATATATATAAAGACATGATCTAAAGTCACCGAGCCACTCTAAATTTTAGATTCACCTCTAGAAACACCCCAAATTCTATGTGTATGTGCATGCCTTAGCAATATTAGTAAAGTGAAAACTTTAATCAATTAAAGGTTGCACGTCTAGAGTGTTTGAATTATGTCAATCTATAAGCATACTTAAGAAAAAGGTATAGAACATTGAGCTCATTATAAAAAGTGAATCTTTCGTACAATTAATATTTAATTGAGTATGAACATGGGATTATATATTGTACTTTTAATAGTCAAACCGACTATATAACAGCTATTGGTCAATGTTTTTCCTTACAATTTGTTCTACGCAAATATTGTTTTAACTTATTATATAGGAACATTAAATTAGAGACATAATTAATATGAAATATATATGGGAAAGTTAAATAAGGTCTTAACGATGAGCTGGACTGACAGAAAATTCGGTGTCCCTGAGAAAAAGAAAAACACGAAAGTACTGACTAGAGATGCAAAAATCAAAAATTGTGGGCGGTGTAATAGATAAGATCCCTTTACCTTTAATCACAGGCATCGAGTTTAAGTTTTGAGAATGAAATTTTTTTTATTAAGAAGCTATTCTTACGCGGCGCACATCCAAAATAGACGGGACTCAATGTGAATACGTACACTGAATGAGGAAAAAAATTAGAGATGCAATGATTAATTTTGAAGGCAGAGGCAGACCTATATTGTATAGATAGGGGTGGCCGCCACCCAAAAAGTTCGGCAAATTTTATACATATATATATATATATGTTTGTAAAAAGTAATGATACATTAGTAATGACAATCTATATACAAAATAAATTTTGATTGAATGTAATAATATACCCGTGACATTTTAAATCTTGGATTCGCCTGTGCTTGAAGGAATAGGGGAAAAATTTCTGATGTTACACAGAGGAAATGACTATAGTACTATCCTACCTTTTCTTTTTTGTTGTTGCTAATGAATTTCATGCAAAAATTATGGGACAAACATGATTGATAGTGTATATGATTGTAGCCCAACTCTTTCAGCTTCTTTTGGCTCCCTTTTGGCCAAATTGTGATAAAATTGGATAAATAGAACGAAAATAAGTCCAAAAAAATAAGAGTATCGGAATATATAACGTCATATTATGTGGTGCTATACATTAACGGTAATTGTGCCGTTAGTATATAGCTCCACTTAGTGTGGCGTTATATATAGTCCGATTTGTCAGACATTGTATAACGCCATAAAACCCGGCGTAATACCTTCTTTTTCCGATAACTGTGTTGTTGTGTTTAAGAGGATCCCCATCCTCCTCCTTCCCCCATTTTTTGGTCTTCTTCTTCTTCATTTGGTCCCCCCCCCCCCC